>PVJX010015560.1:0-42270 GCA_004027295.1 Dolichotis patagonum
TCCTGCTGCTGGTTATTTTTGCTAGATCTTAGAGTTTTTATGTTTTGGATTGAACTCATGTTTAAATGGCCTTTGTGCAAGACTTTTACAAGGTTTATGTTGAGGGTGCATCCTTCTACACAGAATTTATGCTTGGGCAATCCAAAGTATAACCAACCCTGGAATATTTAAAACAGTTTTTTGGTTTGAGCTTTCCTGGACTTACTAAGTAGTATAATTTAAAACCCCAATTTTAGAGGATGTCAATCTGATGGTTATTGTCATGGAAGACTATTTATTTTTCTAAGTCCAAATCATGAATGACATATTTGTTTGTCATCTTTTTTGGCTAATGGATGGTTTTATATATATCCTCGAATTTGTGAGGACTGGCTTTATTTGTGGATCTTAATTTTAACTCCATTTTGGGTTGATCTCATACCTTGCTTCCTGTGCCCTCTATGAAATTCAAGCTTCCAGGTTGGGATAAATACTTAAGAACACTACAGCTGCGGTGGTAGTTTACCACTCTGTATTTAAGTTTCCTTTTTTTTTTTTTTTTTTTTGCTATGGACATTTCTTCTCCCTTAGAAGTTAATTTGTTGCTTCTCTTGCTTTCACTGCCTTTTTTGGTCCCTTGAAGAAGTCAAGCCCTTGTCTAATTTAGGGATTTTATTTATAGGAGCTGATTCCTCTACCTTGAAACTCTCACTATGTTTTGCTTGAGTGACTTCTATTCATCCTTCATGCCCAGTAAGTGTCACATCTTTGAAGACACCTACTGTAGTACTTTCCTCTACTGGCTTCTAAATTAAGCCTCTTATTTATGTCTTGTCATGTATTTTCTTTTTCCTTCATAAAATTTATCACAGACTAGAATATGTATTTTACTTGTGATTGTCTTTTTATTGTCTGTCTTTCTGCTAGACTATATGCGCCATTAAGCTGTGACTGTGTCTGTTTTTTTCTTCTCTATTTGCCTACTAGGATAGTGATGGGCATGCAGTAAGTATTTTTGATTGAACCAAAATGCATTTTTAGACTTGTAAGTAGATGGACACCAAAAATGTTAGTTTTTCAATTTTTTAAAAAAAATCAAGGCAAGAATGTTAAACAAACTCTTTCATTCATTTTTACTTAACTAGCTATTGTGAGAGACTAATGATAAATGTCACAGTATTAAAAGAGATCCACCCTCACTTGTTTAGAGTAACATTTTTAAGGACATTTCAAGTCAGTATATTAGTACAATCAGTATTCTCTTTCTAGCTGCTCATAACAGGTGCTCTTTAGATATTTATTGATGAAACTGGTTCCATGTTCAAATTCAGTGTTGTTTATACCAAGATTGGCAAAAACACTCACTAAAGATATTATACAACATATACTTTCTTTGAAAAAGTTACTATAAAATTGTAATTTTATGTTTAATTGCAGGTAATATTTAAGATTTTCTGGAATCTTTTAGGTGACAGTTACCAAAATTCTTCCTAGTATGTGCCTTCTCATGCACACATCATAGAATTCTCCACCTTCCTTGGTTTGGCAGGGGGCCGGTTCTCTGACCCTTAGAGCACATTGCGAATTCATCTTTTAAATTATGCATATTTCCTGACTACTTTTTTGAACTTGTGCCCTAAGACAGTTAATTCATGAAAAGCATAATTTTGTAAATCAAAATATGTCACCAACAAGTGTGGCTCTAGGACTTGAGGGATTATGAGAGAATACAATGGAAAGAGCACTTAATCCATTTAGCTCCAGCCAGTCTATTAAAAACCAACACACTCTAACTTTCTGCTTCTAGTAGGCAAAAGATATGAGTGAACTACATATGGAAATACCACTTTGCTAAAATGTCAATATAATCTATTTCTTAAGAAATATTATGGATGGTCCTTAAATCTATTAGAAACTTACAGTACAATTGTGTTGTGTGTTTTCCAAATTCTTGGAGTTCACACTTACACTTGCATTAGGCATTACACTTGCGATATGGAGTAACATTTATTAAAACTTACATATGCATTAAGCACAATTGATGATTGCAATATGGAATTAGCATTAGCAAGATGGTGAAATAAGATGTTTCAAGCTTCACTAACCCCTACAGAAAGTTGAGCTAGTAACTATCTACAGACTGGAATATTTTGATAAAACCCCCAAACTTGGGAATATGACCAGGTCTGCAGGCTAACACAATGCAATAAAAAGTGCAGGAAAATGTTAAGAGACACTAACTCACTTTGACTGCATTGCTGTTCCCCTCACTGCTAAAATGACATAGTGTGATACAAACAGGATTTCTCCATGATGATAGTTTTTGGAGAGAGAAAAGAGACCTGGAGCTGATTGTCTACTTTTCTAGCATTCTAAGATGCTAAGAAGCAGACCCTAGTCTCACCTCATGGAATTGCAAGGGGGAAATAATGTGGTTTGGCCACTTGGAAGCAAGTAGCCAAAAGCAAGGAGTTGGATCCTGCAGTGACCAAAGAGATAGGAAGATCTTGGTCTTGCAGTGTCTGACCTGAGGGACAGGCTAACAAGATAATCCACCTGTAAAGCCAAGCTGGTCATGTGAAAAGTTCCACCAGAACTAGAGGTGGTGAAAAGTTCCATCTAGGTTTAATCCTTTGATGACCTTAACCCAGGTACCTGCTCCCCTTCCCCATGACAAATTCTGAGAAAGATTAGTGTCTAGATTTACCATACTAGGAATACAAACAGTGTTCAGGTCAGCCTCAGCGCTCATTCTAAGGCATCACTGAAGTCAAAGAGACAAACTCCTACTGTGTACTTTTACTGTGCATAGCAGCTGATCCCACTCATCTTGATCACTGACTCTATGTAACATTGGGTTTATTCCTATAAACCTACTCAACTGCTAAACTCAAATAGCAGTGTTGCCCTGCCGAGGAATATCCCAGGGGCCCAGCCTGTTCAGAGGTGATTACCCATTCAGCAGCCCATACTGATTACAAAACTGAGCCAGTGTTCTCATAAGGTAGCAAAACATAGCCACCTGTTTTGTCTGAACTTAGAGCAAACACAATAGCCCAGCTATGTAGAGGAACTAAAGTAAGCTCTGCTTACCGAGATTGTTACCTGCTGGCCCATTCAGAATTTCAGGGCATGCTAAATGATGAAGGTCTATCCTAGACAGAAAAGGTGCCTGTCTCCTCAAATGCACACAGAGGTACAAGGATGACAAGGACTCAGGAAGTCATGACACCTCCAGAAGAAACCAATAAGGGCTCAGCAATGGTGATCTTGGCAGTGATATTCAAGTAACTCATATTAAGTCTCTTAAAGTTTAGCGAACTTTGAGAACGTCTTAGATACGTTTCACTTTTGTTGCTGAGACAAAATACCCGATGCCCAACATGAAAGAAGGAAAGGTTTGTTTCTTACAGTTCTTGGAGGTTTCAGTCCATACTCAGTTGACTCCAAGGCAGGGTGGCATGGTGTGGCTGCAGTTCATGGCAGCAAACACCAAGGCAGAAACTGGCAAGAGAGAGAGAAACACAGCTTCTTCCCGCCCTTGCATCATATACTGGCTCCACCCCTAGGTGGGTGTAGCACTCATGCCACCAATCCAAGCACTAGACAATGAACCAATCACAAAACCATAACTGCGAGGCTTAGGGCCCACTGACATAAACCATGACAGAGAATATGTGTGCTAAAAAATTACATAAAATTTGAAAAACAGGGCACAGATGTAATGAGAACTTTGACAAGTAAATAGAAACAATGACTAGATGAGATCTGAAGAGGTTCTTTATTTGCCCAAAGAAATGCCTCTAATTAATTGTGAAACATTAACTTCCTGGAACCTTAGAACCCATGAGTGAAATGGTCATTTGGTTTGATGGTTTGGCACTGAATATGCTGTATATGAAAGATACCGTGTGCAAAGGAAGAAAGGCCTGTAGTTTGGACAGAACTGATAGTGCACGAACAAAATCCTTTTTGTCAACTTAGAGACAGCAGGCCCTCTTAGTGCTGCTATTTGACTTAGGATACTTTGGACTCATTCTTGAAATCAAGTATGTCATCCCTGATAAAAGCGAGGTCTTTAGACACACTATGCTTCGAGGGGCACTACTGGTCAGACTCATCTAGTTTGGCTTCTGGAAGTTTCATTGTCATTATCTTTTGAATTTACATGGCTTCATTAGCTACAATAGGAGTTGTTATTTCAGATTTTCATGGGCCAAAAAGAATTAATAGGAAAAAATGAGTAAATATACACTATACAAAGAGAACTATATGTACTTTTTTCCATAAAGGAAGCATAAACATAATTAATAATCAAGAAACTAAATATACTATCCATTTTGGCTATTAATATTTACTTTCACTCTCTCTTGCTTTGGTGTTTATGAAAATCAGATATGAATCTGGCAAAGAGATGTCTCTGATCTAGCTTTTTTTGTCATGTATACTATGTGTTTGAGGGTGACCTTTTTGTCCTGTACTGAGCTATACAGAGTTGGTTGCTTATGCATATCCTAGTGTTGGATATCAGCAGTAGAGAATTTTAAGGCTGTCCCAAAGCTCTCAGAGTTTATTTTTAAACAAAACGTCTTCTTTTTAAAAATCAACTTAATGGAGATAAAATTTCCATACAATAAAAAACATGTATTCTAGAGGTAGGGACCAATATGTTTTGACAAATTATGCACCATTGTAGCCAGGGTATGTGGCATGAATGTCACCCCAGAACAGTCTTTGTTGCCCATAGTCGGTTTCTCCTCTCTAACCATTTCCCAGCTCCAATAATACACTGTTTGGTTTTCTATCACCACAGGTTAGTATTCCTTATTTTATTGAAATGGAATAAAAAATATGGACTTATTTATGTCTTTCTTTTGCTCAGCATAAAATATGGCATGTTTCATCAAATATTTTTAGGGAAGATGATTTCGTTCAATGTGTCTTAAAAAATGCCAATTGTTGACCTCAGCTGGTAAATCATTTGAATAAACTCCTTTGCTTATTATCTTAAGTAGTCTCTGAAAGAGTCCTTGAGGCAACTTAACAGGTTGCTGACTGGAGAGAGAAATTCAGAGGTCAAGGTAAATTTGGAACTAAGAGGAGGAAGAGGAGGAGGAAGAGGAAGAGGAGGAGGAAGAGGAAGAAGGAGAAGAAGAAAGAAGAAGAAGAAGAAGAAGAAGAAGAAGAAGAAGAAGAAGAAGAAGAAGAAGAAGAAGAATTATTAACAGAAAATGCTCTTGCACTTCCCATGAGTGATGATCAAATGTCATTTGTGGTCATCAACTGTCTGTACTTTGAATGCTCCATTGTTTTAGGGCCACTGATAATATCTGGGAGCATGTTTCCAAACGAAATACTTTGGATCTGCCTACAATGGTTGTTCTGGAGGGGAAGCCCTGGTAAAAACTGCAAAGTAGAAGAAATCAATCTTGGTGCCTTTCCAATATTGCTGCTCATTTCCTTTTTTTTTTCTCTTCAAATTACTCACCTCAATCCTTCAGATGCCAGCAGTCTCACACTGTTATCTCCACCTAAGTGTGACATTTGTGCTGGTCCCTGTTGACAAAATCTTTTTCAGGGTCTTATTTTACCAGACAGTGTTGGTTTCCAGTTTTGAGAAGGCCAGCTGATTAATTTCTCCTTAAATTATTCATGCAGCCATCTGTGTGGCACTGTGTTATGTGCTGGGATTGTAGTATGTGGTCTTAGTTCTAGGTGAGTTCACAGGGTGGTGGAAAATCCAGGTGTGGTCTTTTCCTTTCCTCTTAAGTGTCCCTCTTGTCTATTTGGGAAATAGAAAAGACTTGTAGAATATTATAATTGAGTTGCTCACTGGGCATCTCTTGTTTAAATTATATGCTCTGCACTGCATGTTCATGGGTCAATGTTCACTTTGCCACTATGATGTGGAATTACAGGTACAAACCCTCTGACTGCCATTGTGGGAATGCTACTTGAAACGGGGTGAGAAGTTATGTAGCAGCTCTCTTAATGAATCTTGAAATCTTGTCTCTGTGCCTGCGCCCACCATTCAAAGTTATGTGAAAAAATCAAGATAATTGCATTGTGCACAGGAAAACTTAAAAACTACCTGCTAACTGTGATTTCTCTTACCATCCAGGAGTGCCCAAGAAGTTAATGATAGGGGTGGGGAGTGTTCCTTCTAACAGTCTATAAAGATCATTATTAATCACAATTGTCTATTAATAAACACAGTTTGCTAAGAGGATTTTTCAAAACCATGGAATATTAAATTTCTGTACTAATTGAATTAAAAGTATTTTTAAAAATGAAGTTTTACTAATTTTCTCCCAAAGGCAGTTTGTTAAAAGGTAGCTTTTGAAAAGTGTAAAAAGTATATTAAATTTCTAAGTTTGTCACTTTTATTTCCTAGGCCTGAAAATTAATATAGTACTATCATGGCCAACCAAGATAGAGAGTTGCAGATACAGAATGGAACCAGAGCTTAAGTGGTCTAAAATTGCCTCAATATGATTTTAAGCTCATGGAAGAAAAGAGATTTGGAACCTAAGAATATATAAGGCTATATCACACTTTTCTCAGAGGTTATACAGTGGATGAGAGAGTGCTAAAAAATTTCTGGCTTTCATTCAGTGCATTCAAATACCATCTCCCCAAAAGTTATTATCTGAGTGAACAGATTGGCCAGCAAGTTAGGGTTGCAAATGAATACTGCTAGAAATGATGTGTCTGGAAAATGAATGCATTTGTGCTTAGATGTGAAGTGAAGTATAAAAAAAAGAATATGATTTATGAAGATTTTGTTGAACTGGTACTAAACAACGTGGACTGGTACCAGTGATTCAGCCTCTAGATACATACTGTCATGTCATGATTTACAACCAGTGATCTGGGAGTGGGAAAGGAACCTATTTGCATTGATCACATAGTTTTATTTCATTAGAATTTAGATCTTTAAAACAAAGGCATTTAATAACATTTGTATAGTGAATTGCAGAGAGTTGATTATAAGTGATAAAATAAAAAGAGGTTGAACTGGTGAAAAAGATTAAAAAACTATAATTGCATATGAAAGCAAAACTGGTTTATTCAGCTCTGGGTCCAACTTCTATTTTCTTGTGGTTTGACAGGCAATTTAAACCACAAAATTAAACAGTAAATGATACGGCTTTAAAAATAAATGAATCTAAAGAACCATAGTTTTAAACTTTTTTTAAATCTCTGAAGAAACAAAAACTTCTTATAAATATACTTTGCTGCTCCAAACTTTCTTTTTATTTAGAAAAAGATTTGTCTGCAGGAGTTTATAGTGAGTGAGCAACATGAATTTATTGTGAAATTTTGTCACTGAAGAACAGCTTAATGAAATAGAAAAGGTATTTTTGTTCCAGATCGTCCATCAAAAAGTTTGTTCAAATGATTTCTCCTTACAAAACATATGTTAGGAATTTAAAAAATAGTAGTATATTATATTTTTGTGTTTGAAAAGTGCTACCTATTTTTCTTGCTAGTGTCCTCTCTCTCAGGGGCAAGCAAAAGGTGGGTTTCCACTTAAATGAGTCCCAGAAGAGTCCCTGAAGTCAAGGGTCAGAGATACAGTTTTGTCATAAACTTGAGAGTCAGGATTGGCTTTGTGGGACTGTGACCTGTACAATCACACAGGCCTTTGTGTTTAGAAGGGACCTGCAGCTTATTTAATGATCTGCAGTTGTGGTCTTGAAATTCTTAATAATTTTTAAACAAGGGGTCTGTGTTTTATTTTGCAAACGCCTCACAAATTATATAGTCAATTTTGCAGATAGCAACATAATAGCTGACATTGTGTTCTTACTACATACCAAATATTATTTGAGATTTCTTTCATATATCAGCTTATTTAGTATTTATAATAGTGCTCTGAGTTATGTGTTATGGTTCCCAACTTACAGATGAGAAACTGAGCTCAGAAAAGTCAGGCTGCCCTCATTAGTGGTGGAGCAGAGATTCTAATTCAAATTGCACGCTTCTAGAGCTGCTGCTCCTAATTACTAATCTCTCCGTTTCTCTGTCTCTTTCGCTCGTATTTAGTATCCAGGGCCTTTACACTGAGCTATGTCCTTAGCTCCTTTTAGCCCTTTTATTTATGTATTTTTATGTTGAGACAGGGACTTCCTAAACTGCCCAGGCTGGGCTCAAATTTGTGGTTTCCTTGTCTCAGTGTCCCAGAATGCTGGGAATATAGGCATGTGGCTTTGTGCTTATATCTAGATTTCTTTTCTAGCCCTCATTTGAGATTACCATTGTCTGTAGCATGCTAAAGTGCGTAACATCTATGAAATGGTATAGTATGTTTTCTTAGAATGCCCTTTATGAACACAAATTAGTATCCAGAATTCAAACAAAATTAATCTCACTTAAATTGACAAGATGTTATTTTGGGCAAGTTTCTGATGCAATGGAAGAAACAAGGGAAGCAAGTGAGGGAAAAAGTTTAAGAGGAAGAACGGTAAGAGCATAGGCTGTAGCCGCAGGGCCCTGAATGGCCAGTCTGGGAGAACAGGGGAGGGGGCGTGGCTGGGCAGACTGGTAGCTAAAAGAAAACATAAGGAAGTTCAGGGCATGTGGGCTATTTGGCAATTTGATTATGGCTGATCCTGGGGAGAGTAAGTCATATGGTTTTAAGTTGATTTAGGGGGACTGAGTGAGAACATTTTTCTGATTTGTAGGTGGCAGAGTATTTGAGTTCTGGTGAATGTGTGGCTGGAGATGGTTAATGCGGGACAAATGCTGGCAGTGCAGTGAGACACCTTCATGCAGCTGGGGCTGGGCAGAGGGGAATCCATAAACCAACTGGTTTCAGGGTACTCAAGGAGGCCTTCTTGCTCCCTAATGATTGCCATCTAGGCACTCAGTAAAAAAAGAAAGAATCTAACCATTGCCCACTGTGCTACGTTTAAGGCTCCATGTTTTTCTGACTGATTTAATCCATCAATAAGTTACAAATTGTCATATTTCTCCATCCCAGTCCCTACCACAACTTCTGATACCCAGAATAGGGCACTTGTGTCCTGTTTGGTGTTGCATCCCTAGCCCAGCATGTGGAGGAAATGACTGAATGCTGGTAATATGAGACAAAAAATTAAAGTCGACCCTTTAAGTCCAAGGTTCCTTGTTCACTAAGTATAGCCCACAGCTCGCTAAATTTTGATATTTAGATTGCTGATACACTCAGATGAAGACTTTTTTTTGGGTTAGCTAGTGCTAAACAGTCTGTGCTGTGTGTTTCCTGGCACAGGGTTCTTAAAATCTTTGTTATTTCCTGAGAGATAGGAATGAAAAGAACATTTTTATTATTCATAGTACGCCATTTTCAGCTTATAACTTAATTTATGCTTAGATGTCTCTTTCTGAGCCTTACATAGATTCAGTGTGGGGGCTGATTGCCAGAGGAACCAAACATACAATTAGAGGGTGAGAACTTTCAATCTCAGCCTCCATCCTCTGAAAAGGTGAGATAGAGTTTGAGTTAATCATCAACAGTGAATGATTTAATTAACCACACTTACATAATTAAACCTGCATAAAACCTTCTGAACTATGGAGTTGTGAAAGCATGCAGACCGGTAAATCCATCCGTGTGCAGTTTACAGGGTTGATTACAGGTGGATCCGAAGTAGAGGGCAGTTCTCAGGGACTGTGCCTTTAACCTGGGGAGTTTGTGTGAACTCTGAGTTGCTAGCATCAGACTTGCTGAGTGCAGGGGGGTTGAAGAAGTGATGACTGATGTGAAAAAAGTCTAAACATTTGGTGCCAGAAGTTTTGAATAGAAACAGATTATAGTAGTAGCTGGTAAACTGGATAGACAAATTTGCACTGAAGAGGAATCAGCTAACAGGAACCTTCCAGATAATGTTCTTCTTAGAAGTTGTTATGTCATGTATCACAGTATATCAAATGTAGAATCCAAAGAATGGACAGCTTTGTGATTATAATCAGCTCTGTTAGATGTCTTTGCTATCCTTAATGTTTCTGTTATTGGATTTGCCTGATAATGTACATTATAACATTGTCAGGTCTATGTGGTAGTCCAGATGTATGCCTCCTTTCTGGAGATTTTTACAATTTTTTACTTTTTAAAAACCCAGACCCATATTTCTGATCAGAGAGATTAAGGGCTGTTGTTCATTTGTGTTTTGGGCAAGCAGCTTTTGTATGGCCATCTCCACTTATTTCTAGCTGATCATAGGGTTTTTTTTTAGATTAAAAATTTTATTAATACATGTTTTCAGAACATAATGATTACATTCATTGTGATGAAGTGGTACATGCATGTAAAACCTCTTAATTCTTTTTACTTTCCCTGCTATCTCTTCTCTCCCTGCTTTCTGCATTTTTTTGGGGGTCCCTTTTCCATTTGCAAAAAGATTTATCTCCAGGGGAATTCTATTACATTTCAGATGGCTCACTACTCTCTAAGGGTCAAAGTATTCTTTTAAATTGCCAACATTGAGATGGTAGTAGTGGCACATAGTTGCACTTGGGAGGGCGAGGGAAGAGGATTCCTTCAGTTTGAGGCCAGCTTGGCTTACATAGCAAGATCTTGTCTCAAATAGTTGCATATATTGAACTCAAGAGGCATAATATACTAAATATGAAAGAGCAGAAAGAAAATATTCTCAAATATTAAGCATTTTTGAATCTTAATTACACAAAAATTAAAGAACATGCTGGAGGTTTATTTATTTACATATTTTGACAATCTGCATTTCAGGTATAGAGACTACCAGCTCCATGTACACCTTATTTTTCATAGTTGCACACCTACTGCCGACTGCTGTCCCTTCTTGCTGATTGATTTATTAGCCTTGTGTTCTCAGCATTGTTGACTCAGATTTAAGGAAATCAAATTATTGAAAATATAAAACCAGATACATTTACAATTATCCACATCCTAATGAGTACATTTGAATGTGTGATGGATTAGTTTCCTACACCTTGTGAATAGGGCTACAGGATATAGTGAGGAAAGGCAAGTGGAACTAAGAGAGTAACAATTGCTGTCATCTTTGTTATCTTTGTTTTCCTATTGAATAAGGGATGAAGGATTAGGGAGGGGGCGTTTTCAAGGGGAATGAGTAGGGAACAAAGGTACCCACTAGGATGTACAAGTGACTCCTTTTCTAGCCATTTATCTCCTTCCCTGTGTAAATATCAGGGGAAGCAAGATACCTGAAAAAGCATCTTGGGAATGCAGTGCAAACAAATGATGCACATTCAGTCTATGAAGGGGTTTTATCTGCTGAGCTTGGCAGTAGGGTGTGCTTTGAAAATAATAGGCTCCTGAGTCCTAGGAAAACACTATACCTTTCTCTAATAACTTATCCAGGGTATGTGTGCTTATGTACCTCTTGGTATTCTGTGGTATAATTCTAGGTATCCATTCAGTTTACAGGTGACCAGATATAAAATGTCCATATGGTGTTAGGGCACAAGGGGCCAAAGCACCTGTAGCCTGTATTGGTTTCAGCAGTGCTGGCATCTGCTGTCTCTGTAGGTAGCAAACAATGTTACAAGTAATCCTTCACTTTCTTAAGCATGCTAGAAAGGTAGAAATCCTTAAGGGCAACTCCAGATTCAAGGTGGGCTTGAAATTGCTATAAGTTGTTCCTGTTATGTCCATGTTGCCTGTAAACCACAGCTTTTGAAATGAAACACCTTTCACCAGTTGGGGTTTCCCAGCGTTGCATTCAGAGAAGCAGCTGCCCTGTTTCCTCTAATAAGGAAATAAGCCTGAAAATGCTGCCTAAGCCTGCAGGGTATATGATTAGACAGATTTGCCTGCAGTGACACACGAGTGCTGCAGAGCATTGTGAAGCACACCCCTCCAACCCCCTGGTTACACAGACATTGCCTTTGGGTTAGGAGGAAAGGGGTCTTTGGATAATTTTGTGTGGGGAGGAAAAGAAACAGGGAGACCAGGTGTGGGAAATACTGACTTCCAAGAGCAAAACCAGATTGCAAGAAGCTATTTTAGGATTTGTAGGCCTGAAACACTTGTTTCTGATTATACAGAACAAATTCTACAGTGCAGTTACAGAAGGACTGCCATATTTGTAATGTAAGTGGACTCCTTGCTTTGGCCCATTGGAATGGGGGAGTGATTCTGTCCAGAGAGTCTAAAAAGTGTTAACATAAAGAAAGTAGAGATAAATGGCTCTTAATGAGGTCTGACTTTGCTGGAGGTCCTAAAGTTTTTCACAATAAATATGGTGTACAACAAGATATTGCTCAGATTACAAGTGACTTCTCGCTTCCATTCCAGTAGGCTTTGTTTGCAGATAACCCAGGAATAAAGGTCTTTGGGACCATTATTAACAGGAATTTTTGCCTTTGTTCAATCCGTATGGTAAAAATATTTCATGGTAAGATAAGAATAGTGACATTCAGTTAATAAGGTTTTGATTTGTGTCAAATAATGTATTAAGTGCTTTCAAAAAGAGCATGTACATTTTTAATTGCTTATTTTTAGCACATAAGGTGAATATCATCACTTGGATTTTAGATATTTTTCATGTCTGGAAGCTTTGGGAGGTTAAATATGTGGTTTGTGATCAAACTGCTAGTCAGTCAGTGGCAGAGCCATGTTTCAAGTTTAGGTCAGTTTCAGTCCAAAGCTTGAGGTTATAACCACTGCTTTCCAAAGTGAAAATAAAAATAGGAAAACATTACCTAGTATTTGTACAGAATAGTGGTTTCAGTCCAAGGCAAAATATTCCTCCCTCTCTCCTGCCATGACTCATTGAGAACTGCTGATGTTACACTTTTAAGCTACAAAGGGCTTTCACGTATACTTTCTCATTCACACATTAAGACTTTTTCAACAACTCCATCTCTGAAGGTGTTTTATTTCCCTTAACAATGGGAAATAGCATTCTAAAATACAGTGGAATGGGAAAAAAATTCCAGAAAATACTTGGATCTACTTGCCTAGTATAATTAGTCTCTCCAGAAAATCTTGCTAATGTCAAACAATGTTTTCAATGATTTATAGTTTGAATAGTATAGTAATGACTGAAAACTTCATACAGTATGTACAGTTAATTCGAAGCTATACTAATGCACAATACTTAAAGCGAACCTTGTTTCAATATTCTCATGTTTTAAATTTTTATCTGCACGTATTTCCAGACCTTTAAAGTTTTGTGGAGAAAGTTTCTTCCATCAGCAGGAAAATGAACTTGTTTAATTGAGATCAGCACGTCTGCTTTTAAAGCTGGCACGTGGAGAGCTAAGGTTGTCCCTTCATCCACTGATTCTGAGAGGCTGACCTGACCCAGTAAGCTCTATAGTTACTCCCCTAATAGCTTTGACTCTAACTCAGAAAAGTTGCCTCTTTTTTAATGGAATGAAGCCATTAGGGCTCCTCTGGGATGCCTGCTCCTCTGGGTGAAGAAAACTCTCTGGTAATAATGCTTGCTAGGAATCGTGTTGATGGTGGTGATGTGATAGTGGTGGTGGTGGCTGTGGGGCTGCATGTATGTGGAAGGAGTAGGGTGGGTGTTTTCTTGGAAAAGTGATTTTGACTGGAAAAACTGCTTGGTGCTAGAAATATCTTTTAAAAATATTTTAGTAATTTATCTGTTCATCAAGTTATGCATATTTTTAAGCAACGAATCATCCTATAAAACTTCACTGTAGCAGCGTTTATTAAAAAAAGATGCACGTAGGATAGTAGTGAAATGTTAGTAGGAATTTGTGAAATGTAAGAAATAAAAAAGTTTTATTTTTATTTTTGCTCTGTATTAATAAGTTTTTAAGGCCCTTATTGTCATTGTTTTTCAAGTTACTTCTGATTGATGATGTGTCCCAGATTTGGTTACTTCTCCTACATTTTAATTTCAGATCTTTTTCACTTGGTGAATATGGATTGATAATATACAGGAAAGTAAAACACACCAGAGAATTTTAATACTTAGTGAAAAGGTTTTAGTTGTAAGTGATCTGAGAATTCAGTCCTCTTACCCACTCTCTGTTTTATTTAACAACTCCCAGTCTATTAAGAGTTTGCTTCACTCAACGATTTCATGTTAATCATCTTTTGTTTTATAGCCCCATATTTTCCTGCTGGAATCAATATCCCATCAACTTCACCAGCCATCCACTTTGTGATCTATGAGACTGTGCTAGTACAGGGCTGCATTCGTACCTGAGCAAATTGCTTTAAATGTTACCAGCTCTTTATCCAAAACATTTCTTCCAGTTTATTCTCATAATTTTACTACTTCTTGCAATGCCACGTCCCCACTTTTAGAGAACAAAAACTGACAAGTAAAATGCCTGTATAGAGGATATAGAAGTTGGACATGAAAATAAAGAAGTTAAATCCATGCCAAGCTGTAGTCTGATACAAATATCACCTCTGTCTCACACTGTGTGGTTGCTACAAGACAGACTTGATGAATTTATTTCTGCTTTGCCAGAAAATTAGATCATTTTGGTGAGACCATATTTTAATGCAGCTTCGGATCCTGCTTGTATAATCAGATTGCCGTGGCATAAGCATAATTAATCAATTTGAATGCCGTGTACATGTATTATCCTGATGATCTTCGACTCCTTTCTTTCTGGTTGCCTTCCTTTGACTGGGTGACAGCTGTCTTTTAGGCCATCAGTATAAATCCAAGTTATATATCGCAGACAGCTTCGAGTTCTTTGCAAAGATTAATTTAGAAATTAAAAGTGCATTATTCTCCTCTAAAAATATGATCCAGACTGTGATGCCAGCGTTTTTAATAAAATAAATTATTAAGTTACTATAATTAATCTTATCACCAAAAGTTAATTGTTTGCTGTCACTGAGAAGTTGGCAATGAATCTTTTCTTGATGCCTGTTGTAAGTGATCTGAGAACTCAATTCTCTTACTGACTCTGTTTTATTTAATAATTTCCAGTTTATTAAAAGTCTACAAAGACATTTTATCTCACAGGGGATTTTACAGGGGATGATGACACATGGTACTTTTCTATGTTATGATATTTACTTTGAAATGTATTATTTTCTTCTTAATGGGATAATTTCCTTTCCACATGGACGTCTAATTCCTGGTGCCCACATGATGGCAATGCATTTTTATTTGTTCTTTTTTTTTTTGTTTTGTTTTGAGTACAGTAATACGTATAATAAAACAAACTGGGTGAGTATACAAATTTACTTTCTTGCTGAAATTGCTTCAACTTGGTCCTTTATGGGCATGTTTCAGTAGCAACTAGATTGAAAGGTTGGAATTGAGAAGACTTTTGGTTCCAACTTTTTCTTTTGTAAAATGGAAATAATAATTCCTGATCTGATGTTTCAAGGCTGCATGAAGAAAATGTAAAATGCTTTTAAAACAAAATTTACTCCAAACATCAGGCTGATTTTAAAAAAGTTGGAGCAGTGAGAATTACACAAGAGACAATACATGCCAACATATGTAAAGTCCAATTTTGTTGTAAAAATTATAGGAATGTTAATTATGTTTTTACTGAGTCATGTAATCATTTAATTTTAGTCAAAAAGCTACTCCTGTAGCTTTTTTTTTTGTACTGGGGATTGAACTCACAACCTTGCACTTGCCAGGCAAGCACCCATGCTGCTGAGTTAAACCCCTGGCTCTAACACTGGAATCCTTAAGTCAGCTTTCATGGCTTCTCATGTCTGATGGTTACAGGCAGATACTGTTTAATATGGTAGGTAATATATGTGAGCACCCTGACATTCTAGGTGATTGCCAAGGGCATATCTGGGAATAATCTCTGACCCTGGAATAGAAGGGTGCTTCAGAAAAGGGCTCATCTTTTCCTTGGAATATCACCTGGAACTAGATCAGGCTGACTGTAGAGTCTCTGCCAAAACAAATTTAATTTTGACCTTGGACCCAGAGAAGTACTTACAGACTCATCTTGAGAATGAAAACCATCTACAAATGAGTTTATCTGGTGACCGTTTTGTCTCTAACTAATAAAAAGTGGAAGAAGTTGGAACTACTTATTAGGCACCAATTACTCAGAGACAGTGTCATGCATTTATAAGAAAACTCTTATAAATCTAAAGAAAACTTACTTACAGAATAGATTAAATATAGATTAGAAACATCCTTTTCTATCTTATCTTTTGTATTTTATAAGCATTTAAACCTAGCCCTGAAGTATTACTACAGAGTATTTTATTGTTACATGCAAAAGAAGTTTAAACCATGTAATGAATTCTATTATTTACTAACGACGTTTGTCTTTGAGGCAAAACTCTTTCATTGCAAGCTCAAATTATATAATGGTTTAATGCTATGCTATAGAAATGTGAAAAATTTGATCTTATAATTAATAATGACTGGCAGATAAAAAGACTATAGGAAAGTATACGACTGGTACACAGGCATCTTAATTCTTTTTTTTTTTATTTTGAAGGTAGTAGAAATACAACAGAACAAGACAGAACAAAGCCAATTGAGAGAGTGCAATGAATCTGGTACAGAACTTCACAGCAGGTTACCGGGATAAGAGTAATAGGTACCATAGTATATCTCATTATCTTCACAATAGTTGTCTAGTCAATTAAGTATAGCAAAATCAAACCAAAGACATTATAAAATCAATCAAAAGAGAATATTGAATAGAGTAAAGCAATTAATCATAATGAAAACAAAACTGAAAACAACACTTGCTTTCAAAGAGAAGATAGAGGAGATCCTCATATTTGCTATGTTGTATACAGTCATCCTGCCAAGAGATGCTCAGACCTCTGTCCCCAGTTGCTAATGGGAGCGGGGGAGAGATGTTTGATTCCAAGCTCATGGTAGCTCATGAGACACTACTGGGTCTCCTCCTGGCTTACGCCAGAAGAAGGCGCTTACGAAGAGGGTGGGCTAATTGCTTCTTTGTGCAGGCTCCTAGGTTCCACCATGGCCATGGCCGGATCTGGGGCTACTCTCTGGTTCTCCTCTTGGCTCATACCAGAGGAAGACTTAATTCTTTTTAAAATATATATTTAAGTGTGAGTAAATAGGCCATGACACTTCTTTTGGGCTTATGACTGCAGAATCCCAAGGTTGCAAGAATTTTGAACTCAAGAATCAATTGAGTTGAGACAGTTTGGATTTAACCATGAACTCAGAGAGAAAAGACAGAGTACTGCAGGAAATGGATATCGGTAGGGCTTCCTGATACCAGTCATGCAGTCTAATACCTCATCTTCATAGACGGTCCCAACATTCCTTCTGTTTCTGTATGTGTATTCTTCTCTTCTTGTCAAAAAGCATAACATAGATCTCGTCCCCCTGAATTCAAGCTTTGACCAATAGAATGTGGCAAAATAGTAGTGTTGGACCTCTAACCCAGGTTCCAAGAGGCTTGCACCTCCTTCTTTTTTGAATACTTGCTCTTAGAAGCTTGCTCTTGGAAACAAGTTGTATTGTGAGAAGCCCAAGGTGTGTGGAGAAGCCACATGAAAGAGAGTTGAAATGTTCTTGAAAGTGCCCCAGATGAGCTCACTGTTGATAAATAGCACTCATGATGACCATGTGAATGAATCATTTTGGATATACTGACCCAGTTGAACTTCTAGATGACACCAGTCTTAGCTGTTATCATATGGAATACAGAGCTGCCTATCTGACACTAACAACCCACAGCATCATGGAAAGTGCTAGAAGACTGCTTCTACCCCAAGCTTTCTTCCAGTCTCCGAGGGCCTTTGTTGAGTGGGCTTGGCTCTCGGTGTCCACTAAATTATGGTGGAAATTATCTCATTGAATAAAGATTCTATATATTTACAATTTACCTTCTTGCAGATGTGCCTCCATCTTTTTCTTTTCTGCAGATTTTTAGCATTTTCAATGGGTGACTGAGAGTTTGTTGTGCTGATGATAACCCAGAGAGCTAGCAGGTCAGAGAGTCTCTTATGGGCAAGGTCAGAAGATGAGAGAATTGTCACTTGGAGAGAGACATCTTCGCATATTCTCAGAGTATGATGTTGGTTGTGGAAAACTCTTATTTGAAAGTCACAGATTTTTGAGGACGCTTGGATCGTTATTTACAAAGCAATATAGTGCTTTCATAAATAACCCATGTGACAAAGAAATGTAAGCTTTATCCAAGAGTTACTTACACATTTGTACTTTGTGCTTTATATATTAAGGTTAAATTTCACTATTTTGCTAACATGTTTGTTTGGTATCTTTTACACAATGACTGCTCATTAACCCCTAAGAAATATGGAGTTTTACCTAGTATAATTTCAAGTTGTATGAAGTTCATCTCTTACGTATAGATACCACATATTCTTTACCCATTTGTCTGTTGATGGACATGCTTTCGAGTTTTAAATATTATGAATTGTGCTGCTATTAACATTGGTATTCATGCATTACTATAAATGGAATATCACTTGGCTATAGAGCAGGATAAATCTGAGCCATTTGTAGGAAAATGGATGCAAGTGGAAAACACAACATTAAGTAAAAGAAACCAAACATAAGCTTAAATGTTGTATGATTTCTTTCATATGAAATATCCAAAGTATAAATCAAACAAAGAGCAAAACAAAAGGCAGATAAAAGGAAACAGGAAGATAGATCTCTTGCAAATGGGAAGGGGACCAAGAGATGGAGGGTAAGGTGGGGAGAGGGGAGGAAGCCATGGAAAAAATCGAGTTGTGTTGTGTACATCTACTGACTACCTGTGATGAATATGATCATTGTGTGTTATAAACATGACCTAAAAAAATAAATGAAAATGCATAAAGGTTATAGAGATGGAGAGTATGGAGAATAAAAATAATTATGACATGTTAAGTACATGTACTTACTGCTTAGGATCAATGTAAAACATTATATGCTGCAAACATGTACTAATGCAAATAAATAGAAAAGAAGAAAGAAATCCCTCAAAATAATCACTGCCTATTTTGGTGTAGATAAACCATTGAGTTGCCCAGGCTGGCCTCAAACTTAGGATCCTCTTACGTCAGAGTCCCTGAGTGCTGGAATTGCAGGCATGTGCCACAACATCTAGCTTGACTGCATTCTTACTTGATACATTAGAAATACTGAGAGGTTTGGCCCTGAGGTCCTGTAATTTTACTTCATGTCAAACACTGCTTGGAAAATCTTGAGATTCAGTGCATTTGAAATAATAAGAAAAAGGAAAAGAAAATCCTTCTCTCCCCAAACCATAAGGTTGTGATACTAGAGGGAATGTATCAGGTCAAAATTAGAATGTAAAATGTTTAGAACCATAAGAAATCAGAGTTGGAATTGAGTTAAGATTGAATGTAATGCTGTGGAATGTGTCATGAAATCATGTATTAAGGATAAAATGTCACAACCTGGAAATCAGTGCTCTTGGATAGAATGCATAATGCATTTTGGGAACGAAATTGGATATTAAAGATGCCATGTCACAACCTGCATATCAGTGTTATTGAACAGATTGCACTATACAATCTTGAATTTTGGGAAAGCAGTTACATGGCCAAGAGTAGCTGTGTGAGTGTGTATGAGTGTGTGTGTGTGTGTGTGTGTGTGTCTACTGTAGGGCTGTGACAGAAAGAAGGAATTTTCTAAGATTCTGTGTTTTTGTGTGGGCACATAGTGGATTGCTATACGTCTTTCAGAATCTTTGTCTTTCTACTCGTAGTATAGACAATATTTTGAAAGCTATCAGTATGTTTTTCATTTTTTTGTATAGAATACTTCACTTCAGCAAGCATTAAAATTGTTACAGAAGCTAATTTTTACTTTTGATATCCACAGTGTGACTTGTGGGTCTACCATAAGCCAAGTAGTTAGCATTTGGAGAGATAGAAATGAGTTTTCTGAATTTATTTATGTTCTAGAAGTACCTCTGTAATCTTACTTGATCACAAAGTACCATTGTAAGCCATGAAGTTGAGAAAAGAGAATATGACATTAGAGAAATCCCTACTGTGGAAGAGGTGACAAACCTTTGGTGACCTTAGGTTGGTGAATAACAGGCAGGTCAAGGCAAAGACAGGAAGGGCAAACAGGTGTGAGACAGAAGCATCATGGATGCCCATTCTTGGCTGAAATCATTGACTAGGTTGAAGGGAATGCCAAAAGCAGATAGGTTTATCCCTAGCTCTGTATCTTGAACTTTAAGGAGATCAAAGTGCAAGCCAACTCTTTAATAACATAGAGCTGTTTTCAAAGTAAAAGTAGTGTGGTTGGGCAAAGGAAGCCTGAAGTAGAAGTTTTGAGCCCTGAATGCTGTATGAGGGTGAAAGATGGTTACTAGTTGATAGTGGTGGCACTGCCTCATGCTAAATATGGCCCAACTACAAAGGCCATAAAGTAACCAGTTTTCCATGAGGCAAATGGTGGCAATGGAAGACACAGAAAGGTGAGTATAGTAGGGTAAGGGCCAAAGGCTAGAAGACAGAGTAAATCACAAACTTACCAGGCATACATTAGTAGAAACTACGAGGCCTTTGTGAATGCGACAAGCTGATGTACATACAGCAGAGATTAACAAATATTTTAAAACTCATGAAGACCCAAAACCCTTTCCTTATATATGCTTCTTCACAACAGTGTCATGGCTATCTGAGAGACTGAACAATTAACCCCAAAACAGAACCATTTGCTGAGAGACTACTTAAACTAAGAGAATAAGACATTGTTAAAGGATAAGTTGAAGTTATATTGTTCCAATTCCTCCCTGGTATGCTTGTATGGTGTATGATAGTGAGAAAGACTGAATTAGTCATAGAAAATGAGACTAAATGTATATCTGAATTTTGATTCCATGATGTACTCCTTGGCGGAGGCATGGCAGAGATCATTCCAGTGTCTTAGCAGGCTGGATACTTTGCTGAACACCCCTCTCCCCAAACCACTATATTTTAAAGGCTGTTCCTGCTACCTTTGTAAGCCTGAAAATTGAACTGTTATACTTGTTGCCCACTGTGTTATAAGGCTTTGTGAAGAGTCCTGTGCATATATTTTGAGTTTTCCTGGGTAAGTTGTCCAGAGCATTCAGTTATATGTGAAATAGATTTAGTCCAAACCCATTTGAACTCAGGAGAATTAACTGTAATTGGTTCTGGGAGATAAAATATGTTCAGCTAGAAGCTGATAATTTTGAAAGCATATTTTTAAAAAACTTCTGGTACAGATAGGCATGAATCATCAAATTGGTGTACAGTGTGGTATCTTTGTTTCTGGCCATAGAATCCAGATGTAGGTGCTGGCTATGGTTCCAGGTTTCTGCTCAGCCTCACTGGATTAATAATAATAACATTTGGATGAGGCTTTAAAATTTTCACAGCACCTTCCTGTGCATTTATCTCATTAGATGGTGGCTCTGGTAGTGAATGATTTGCATTTTCGCTGACTGATGCAAACACCCTGACAGTGAGGCTGCATGTCTTTCTAAGGGTTTCTTCATGAATTTGATTTTGGCCTTGGTCATAGAAGATCCAAATTATTTATTTCTTGTTATAGAAGATAAACTTTAGTTGGGATTGGAAGGTAGGTGTCCTCTGACTTGACTGTCCTACTGTGATTATAACAAACATTATTGAATTTAAGGTAAAATATATATAGGCACATGAGAAGTTAAAAGACATATCAGAGGTTACTTTTCAAGAATGAGCAATTCTCTACCAGCTCACTTTTTCAAACTCAGCAAGGATTTCAAATTTCAAATAAAGGTTTCTTTGAAAGCTTTATATACAATTCTTAAAGGGCTAAATCTTAGGGGCTGGCTTGTATTTTCATAAGTGGCTAAAATTGGTCGGAATTGGAAGAAGTCACATTAATCAATTCTATTTTTAGGAGTACATTAGCATGTGGTTTTGTAAAGTCTCATTTTTATTTCTATAAAAGCCAGTTAGTGTTGTCATAAAAACACTATCAAGATTTACTGTCTCTCTGTGCAACCTAGCAGTAAGCCGGAGGGATACCATGCACCCTAAACTTGCTCATAGCCGCTGCCTCTGAAACTCTACTCTGTAATTTGGTAAGTGTTTTAAAAAATACAGCTAAATGGCTACCACATGGTGGAAAATTAGCAATCTGGGACTGGAAGTTTTGTGTGGTATTAAATCCACATATGGAAAAAATTAAATATCATCTTCAATGCCCTCCATGTGTTCAGTTATATTAAATGAAATGCTTATAAAGTGTGACATTATTTAACTTTTATAAGGTTTGTCACATCTAGTAAAACTTATTACAGTTCTTTTGAAAAACTTCACACAGGTGCCTTCTGAGCTCACATTAGTCTGTGTGCCCTATAATGTATACATAATCTATTCCTAGATATAGCACTGGGCAGTCAACAATAGAGTTCCAAACAGGGCAACTTACTACAGTACAGAATGCAGTAACTGGCAAAAAGAATAATAATAATCATCTATGATTAAAACTTGCCAGATTAAATATGTATTATAAGTTATCTTGGCAAAATTTGACTTTTTAAAGTAAATGGCTCCAAGTGTCTTGCATATTCCACATTTAATTGGTAGAACCATTTGACCATCATTGTCTACATTTATAAATATGGCTAGTCTACTGAATAAATACCATTATCATATTTATATCATAGAAAATAATATGATTTTTAAGAAATTTGTCACCTTGCCCTCCACTTCTCTCTCTGTCTCTCTCCCTCCATCCCTCTCTCTCCCTCTGACTCTGTCTCTGTCTCTCTCTCTCTCTCTCTCTCTCTCTCTCTGTCTCTCTCAACAAATATAGCTTATAATCCACTGGCTTCAGAATCTCCTGGAGTATTTGTTAAACATATGAGCTCTGATCTGTGTCCTAGACTTGGATCTGCATGTACATGTATGTGAAACTCTCTGTGTGATTCTTATCCATTCTAAAGTTGAGACTCTCTGAAAGCCCCAATCCCTTTGCCAAGAGAAAGAAAATCAAAACCCCACCTCTTTGCTTATATAGGGAAAATCATTAACAAATGCCACAGTGAATATAACTACTATATGCAGAGTGCAATAATTTGCTATTATCCTGTTTTAAAATATACAAATGTGACACATAGAATTCAGGTCTTTGGCTCCCTGGAATAAGGTGAGTTGCTAAGGTTTATTGACTGACCTACTGTGATGGGCACTCCATGATATGATGTGGCACCGCAAGGCATTCATCTTTGTGAACAGGAAGTGAGAAAGCTAGCTTTGCTGAGATTCGACATCCAAAGGTCTCAAGTTCATAAAAAATGCATACAGTGTTCTTATGCAAATTAGTTTTACTGTTTAGATTCCAGTCCCAGAGCTTGCTTGCTTTCTTTCTTTCTTTCTTTCTTTCTTTCTTTCTTTCTTTCTTTCTTTCTTTTTCTCTTTCTTCTTTCCTTCCTTCCTTCCTTCCTTCCTTCCTTCCTTCCTTCCTTCCTTCCTCTACTCTTTTTTTTCCTCTTTGGTACCAGGAATCAAACTCTGGATTTTGTGCTTGCCAGGCCTGTGTTGTGCCACTGAGCTACATCCCTGGCCCCTCTCCCTTTCTTCTTTTTGTAGAGGCCAAAAGAATTGCTCATAATTATACTAGATAAAACTCCCAGACAACTTGTAAAGTATGCTTCGCTTCACACAGAGCATAGCAAACCCCAGTTCTTCCTTGTAAAGAACACAACTGAAGTCTGTTTCATTGCCACATACAGTGAAATAGTGTCTGCCAGACACATGTTTTTCAGGTTGTGCAGACATGATCTTGCTTCACAAGAAATATCCAGTCCAAATTCCCTCCTTGAGATAAGCTGGAAAGAGTGAGTGACTGTGTCTAAAGAAAAACAAATGAGGCATTTTCAAAGAGCACTTTGAGTTACTCAGACACAATTCTTCCTACCATACTATGCTGCTGCTGTTCTCTTGGATAATGCCATTATGGCTTATGTTACACAAACTTTGGTTCTCTGGGCCTAGATTTTTCCATGGAGTGGCAAACTGCTTGAGGCAAGTGGCAGGTGATCAAAGTCTCAAAGAACTGCTAAAAATGTAGCTACCTATAAATGTCAATGTTTTTTCAAATAAATGTTTTTTCTCTCAGTTCCAAATTTCATGCTGTATCTTAAAATCACTCGGGAGCTGGCATAATACAATCCGATCAGAGCACTCCTACATTTTCTTGCTTTGTATTTCTACAGGATTTCTTCCCAAAGCAGTGACAAAAGTCCATGTACAGTGTAGTTTCACCCTACGAGCACTTTTCTTTTTTATTGTCCATAATACTTCTTCTTTAGTCTTCTGGCAAGGAGTGATTGCTAACTGCTCAGGTTTTACTGCTTTAAGAGCTTGTGCTAAGTCACCAAAATTGGGAGGAAATTCTTTCTTTTTTCTCTAACAGCTCAGGCTGAATTCTATAGTGCAGAAGTATCAGTCATATCTTGCCATTATTGACAAAATATGATCATTTACTTACCATGAGCCAAGAGTGAACTATTTTTAGCAAGATTAGCAAAATCCATGATTCCTTTGTTTATTTATATTTCTGTTTGGGAATGCAGATGGGTAACTGTTAGATTTTGGAGTTAACTGCATTTTCAAATGAAATATGTTGTTCTAAAAGCCAGGAATAGAAAAGTTAACCACTCAGCTTTGAGTGTTAAAATTGGCCCTTGATTATGAGTCAATGAAGGGGCAACTATGGGTGTTTCATCCAGTTGGAATGTGTTGAGGCTTCTTTCCCCGAAGCAAGAATTCTGGCATGATTGAGCCCTGGCTCTCTTACCAGGGCTGTGTGAGTGCTGAGCATGGGGGCGCTCTCACACTGAACAAAGCTGTGCCCTGTAGCAGAGCCGCCTTCTGCCTAGCTGAGGTTCCCAAGGAGATCTCTGCCTTCTGGCTTCAGTGAGGGCTAAGGAGGCAAATGCTGAAAGCCTCAGTCCACAGCCCAGTAGAGGTCTGCATGAGCTGTTGACTATTTTTTTTTTAAATAAAGCAATGAATGCAATAAAGGACTTCAAAACAAGCCACTAGTAAATCCAAAATGGCTACCATAATATGTCTTGCCATCTTTTAAATAACTGTTCATGCCATCAGATTTAACATGATCAAACAAAACAAAAGAGAACAAAACCAAACCCAACAAAACAATGAAAATGATAGGGTTTCCAGGCTGGGGTCACTTCCTGGTGAGGCCTGGTTCTCTCCTTCCCCAGTCTGTGAATGGTGCTGACTCATGGAGAGAGGCTTGGGTATGGCTCTCCCCACTGTGCTATAGAGCCATTGACTATTTGTGATGCTTGAATGAAATGAAAGATCAGAAACCACAGACCTAGTCTTCCACTACCAACAGAAGACTACAAATTAGGAAAATAAGAAAGTATTTCAGAGGTTATCTTATTTGACAAATTAGTATTGGTTATATGTTGTTTAATCAGAAAAAGTCATTTGATATGTAAAATGTTTTTGTAGATACATCTATATTTATGCATATAAGTCATGCTACACGTGCATACTATTTGAACTTAAAAATATATACATATATTTGTTTGCATCTTTTCATGTAGATTAAAGGCCTCTTTGGGGTTTTCTTTTTGGCCTGTTTGTTTTTGTGGTGCTGGACATCAAATCCAAGGTCTTGTGTATGTTGGGCAAACGCTGTACCACTGAGATACAATCCCAGCCCCTGAGGCTTTTTAAAAAGGCTGACTGATTATATAATTCTAATTATCTTTGTTCCAGAAAGTTCCACCATAATGCATCATTCACTTCATTCAATTGGAGTACAAACTTAAAGATACTTGCAAAATATACCAAAAGCAGAATCTCTGTGGAATTTTAACTAATTAGATAACAATTTAAAAAATGTAGCTCACTCCTATTGAGGTGCTTCAAATGAATCACTTCAGTTTTTTAAAAATAGAAACAATAATTTTCTTTTTGCATTCTTCACTGGTTTCAATAATAGTTCCTCAATTTAGATAATTACACTAGTAACCACTATAAACAGGCTTGGGTAGAAACTCAACAGAATCACGGCCCCTAGTTATACCTGGGGGTGAGGAGAAGGCAGCAGGCATACTGCAATGTGCTGCATCCCAAAGGGACATGATTCAGCACGCTCCGCAGAGGAATGGAGAGCCCTGGTTCCTTGTGGGAGCTAGATTAAAGAAAAGCCAGACGAAAGAGTTTCGGTTATATTTAAGAGCTATCCTTTAGCACCTATCTCTATGGCATGGACTCACTGCTTAGAAAAATGGTGAACTAAAGAGGGGTAACGGGAATCTGTTTGCTATGATTAGCTGCTTTCCTGTGATTCATACACTACCAAGCACCTCTCCTAGGGATCTGTAGAAATGACTCTAACTTAGTCTGTGTGGATTTTATTTTATTTTATTTTTTTGTACCAGGGATCAAACTCATGACTGCGCGCTTGCAAGGCAGGCGCTTATGCTACTGAGCTAAATCCCCAGCCTCTAACTTACTCTGAGAGCAGGTCTTGAGTATAACATATGGTGCAACTTCTCTGATAGATATAAACTCAGCTAGATAGGAGAGTATGAGTGACTTAGTCAGGGCCAACAGTCCAGGACCTAATTTAACCTACCCAGGTTTTATTGGGAGGGATGACAACAATGTGCCGTTGCCTTTCTCTAGGTGAAATGACATGACACCCATATTAAAAAAAGATATTGAAGAACAGAGCCAGAGTACGACATCTGGTTTTGGTAAAATCAGGCCTTTGTGTCCAATTTTACAGCAAAGCTGGCTGAAGTACCACAAGGTCATGGCTTGTCTAGGGTCAGCTCGTCGGTCAATAGCTAGTTGCTATATGATCCCCAAACCCTTGTAATTTTTAGCTCTCGTATTTTAACTATTAAGCCATGTGACCTGCTACAGTCTATACCACTGAACATCCCAGATGTGCACTGGGAGAGAAATCCTTCCATGGCCCAGCTAGCTTCAAGTCCCCTTAGGACCTTCTTATTATTAAATGTTCCTTGTGACCTTTCCTGCAGTGTAAGCACATTAACCTGAGTGTTACGAGGATTTCCCCACATGACAGTGTTATAAGATTTTCTTATGAGGTCACTTCCTAGGAAGGCAGGGATTTAAAAGCCGCCACAACAGGCAATGAAGCAAGCAACATGTGGCTTTGCTTTCGGTCTGTCATTTTAAGCAGTGAAGGATTTATATGGATAAGATTTCTGACACAGCTGATGTAGTTCTTTTGTTTGTTTATAGGCTTCGGTTTCACCTTGAAAACATCCTCTCTGAACATCAGAAATGCACTTTATCTCTGAAGGATATATTAACTTCTAACATTCTGACTTCTAGTCATGAGGATTTCAAAACCAATTGCATATAGCAGCAAGGCTTAGCAGTGAGGCTTTTTGCTTTAACGGTACATTCTGGAGAAGGTCAAATTTTCTTATTTTTGTTGTCTTTGTCCCATTAACTATTTTCAGTTCTGATAGAAACCATGCTTTCTCCTTAAAAATGAACCATGTAGTAAGTTGCTGCTTGTCTCTTAAAGAAAGTGTTCAGTTCATTTAGGGAAATAGGTTCATTGCTGGTGCATATTTTTCTCCAAACCATTACTCAAACCTGGAATTTGTTTCTCTTGAGGTTGACTCATGGCTTTTTTTTTTTAGTTTGAGTTCCAAAGATGTGAGTCGATACAAGGCATTTCTTTAGAAAACTCATGGAACTTTATGAACACTGTTATTTAAAAAATCCAGTGCCTCATTTATTAATTGTTTTCAACAAAGCTTATGATTTTTTTTTTAACAGAGTTGATAAATTTACTGAACTATTTTTTGGGAACAGATACACTTCCTTCACAACTTCCAATTCTGTGAATGATCATTTGAAACAGACTTGACAGTTTGTTTAACAAATGGCTGCTGCCTAAGCCAAACTTTGCCCTACATTTTTTGTTTTCCACCACATATTTGCCAAATCTGTGTAATTTGGTAGTTTAAATCTCCAGAACCCACTGTTAGTCTTGTGTGACCAATAATTAGCTGCCACAGTCAAACTGGCACACAGAGAGGAGGAGGGACCAGAGTAGGGATGCAAGAAGCCGGGCAGCAGGATGGAACCAGTCCCAAGGATAGGAGACCTCAGAACCACAGCTTAACCACATCCTTTTGCTTTCTTAAGGTAGTTCTGAGAACATCAGGACGCCACAGACAGCCTTGGTTTCCAAGTCTAATACAGGATTCGTTATGGAGGCCTAGTGGAGCCAGTGAGTGCCTGCGATAATTTCCATACACTTCCTGCTTGACTCCAGGGCTTTGGAAAACCGCATCAGTTTCTGTGCCTGTCATGTCATATGGGTTATATTCTCCAAAACGTTAACACATGCTGAAGTGATAGAAGTCAATCCTAGATTTTTCATGGAGAAAAGAAACAATTCCATTTTATCGTTCTCTCTTCCTTTTTTGTTCTTTCCTTGAAAACACTGAATATCAGAGGAACTCTGTGCTGGAGCACTTGCCTAGCATGCTGGAAGCCCTGAAAAACACAAACATTGGATATCAATTAAGCGCAAAAGATAGAATACAGTAGGAAATATGATACTGTATCAAGTAGCATCATAGCCTTTATACCATGTAGTATAAATCTTTAAATCATGAATACTAGTTAGAGCAAATTAGCTATCAGTCAACAATAAGTGCTTAATTAAGTAGTGCATCAAAATATACAATATAAAATTTTTATCCCCATCAGTCTTAATAGTAATAATTAAGGTAATCAAAGAATACTTCCAAATGCTGGCTCAAATGAATCTTCAAAATGTATTTAATGAGTGAAATAATGACTATGAAATTCAGAAAGGTTTTTTAAAAGAATTTAAAAAGGAAAACATCACTTACAATTTTCCTGATTGCAGAAGTATGTATTCGTTATAGAAAAATTGAAGAATTCTGGAAAACATGAAGAAGAAAATAAATAATTCTATCACCAGAGACAATTATCATTATAAATATTTTGTTAAACAGATGGTTCCCAGCTGATGGCTTGACATAGTCTTTTTCACTGTCTGATACTGTGAAAGCAATATGCATTCAATAGAAACTGTGCTTTGACTTTTGAATTTTAAACTTTTCCCAGGATGGCAATATTCAATATAATGCTCTCTTGAAATGCAGGGCAGCAGCTGTGAGATGCACCCCCCTGTTAGTCACACAGTTATGAAGATTAACAATCAGCAGTCTATAATATACTAACTTGCTGTGATATGATGTTTGATAGGTTAGAATTTTGATTTCTAATTTTTTTGTAGGGGTTTATTGGGATGTAACCCCTATCATTATAAGTCAAGGAACATCTTATCCCCTCTAGCCTTCTGTGTGTGTGTGTGTGTGTGTAAATACAAAGAAAAAGGCTAGAAGAAATATCTCTCTGTAATGAAGAGTTGAGATCATACACTATATTGGTTTTCATCTTAATATGTTACAAAAATTTCCCTGTTTTTTCAGTAGTAGTATGCTATTATTCTGTACATCATAGGTTAAATGTTTTTCACTAAGAGATATTACCATATTTGAAAACAGTCACACAGTTGAAAAGTGACAAAAATATGGAAAAATTTTATGTAAAGTATTTAATTATTTTGTTTCTCTGATATCCTGAAGCAGTTGAGTTCTGAATGTAAGCAAGAGATGAATTTTAAAATGAAATAAAAGTACTATAATCCATGAGATTGTTTAAAGCTGAATTTTAAAAAAATACACTTCAACTGTTTTATACTTTCTGTATGTGCATTGAAAATTATTGGATTATCAGATAAGAACAGATAATACCTTACACTTAAACAGAGTTTAAATGATGATACTTTTCTGTCTTTTGCTTTATAATAAAAATGACTATAAAAATCAGGAAATGTCTAGTTTAGTTCCAATATTTCATCCAGAATAATACAGTATTTTTTATTTTTTCAAAACTTTTCAACTATTGATAAAATTGCATATAATTCACATGGTACAAAAGTGCTGTGAATAGATAAAAACTAGTTTATATGAATTTCTATTTTTTCCTAATAGAATTAAGATTATCCTTAATCTCTGTTCTTAAAAGTCAGTATTCACAGAGTTCAAGATACAGTACATGACATTCGAAGCTGTTAAACTGATTCACACTAAAAGGAATATGGAGAGACTAAAAGATAGGAAGGATAGTATGGAAAAACAGGAGGAAAAGAGGCCATGGCAATTTACCAAATTTCTAGTATTTAACAAGGTGATCTCATATATAACCATTTAATATTCAGAATTAATTTGCTCAGAAAATATTGTGCCCATTACATGAACAACTGGTATCATTAAATTGGTTTAGGTCAAATGGCTAGACATGGTTTGAAATGGGCATCTGACACAATTCTTTCCCTTAGATCAGTATGTCCCATCACCAATTCATATTTCAAGGCTTTTATTTTTTAATCTCTACTGTGTTTAGCATAATTTTTAAATCTCTACTGTGTTTAACATTTAATCATCCTTTTCGTTTGACAAAATTGTAATTCTACCACATTAAGTAATGTAAAAAAATGGTAATCCATATACCCTTCCAGCTTGCTGCAGGAATACTAAGCCTGAACTATCTGAGAAATTCTTTGTTATTTCAAATACATGAACTAAAAATTTGAAATTAAAAACAAAATACAAAAGTAGAATTTTTGAAAAGCACATCAAGGATTTTGTAGGGGTTTTGTCAAATTGTGTTTGTGTATCCTTGTGAATAATTCACTTATTCCTGGCACATTGCTATTGTCTTTTCAAGATTTTCTTCATATTTAAAATTTTAATTGTTTTATCATTTTTCTTTTATTCTGCATTCCTACATTACACACATACACACACACACACACACACACACACACACACACCCCTCTGTTAGGTATATTTGCATATAGATGAAGTCCTTGCTTATGAAAATATAAGTATATATGCTGTCTTTTAAAAATTTTATTTTAAAGAGAAAAAAGATAAAAATAACAAACAGATTTTCAAAACAGGTTAGTAGGACAGTTACAATTATTACTACATTGCATATTGTTGTCTTTGTAGTAGTTATTCAGAAAACAAGATATAGGCATGATATCTTGTCTGAACAATATTAGCATCAACCTTTCTTTTCAATGAACTAAGAAAAACTAGTGGTATAACTATCTTAATCACCTTGCATATACCTATATTTTTTCTTTATCTTTTTTTATCTTTCCCACATCATAGTCTGCATTTTCTTTTGAACAATTTCTCCCCAGTTCACAATATCTATTACACATTTTGCATCTTATTTATTTGTTCTGTTTCTCACACTAGTGAGACAATACATTGTTTACACATATGGGTCTTATTTCACTTGTGAATATAGTCTTGATTGGCATCTATTTACCTATAAAAGTCTCAAGTTTATCCTTCTTTATGGCAGGTTAATAATCCATTATATATTAAAAAATCCCATATCTTTTTTATCCATTCCTCTGTTGATGGGCATTTGGGTTCTTTCCAAGATTTAGCTATTACAAATTGTGTTGCTATAAACATGGCTGGACATATATCACTGTGGTATGATGTTTTTAATTTTTCTGGGAAGATATCCAGAAGGGAAATATCTGGATCAAATGGAACTTCTAATCCTACATTTTTGAGGAATTTCTATGCTGATTTTCACAGTGGTTGCACCAATTTATACTCCCACCAACCATGAAGAAGAGTTCCTTTTCCCCCACAGCCATTCTAGCATTTGTTATTGGTTGATTTTTTGATGATAGACATTATTTCTGGGGTGAGATGGAATCTCAGTTATTTTAATTTGCATATCTTAAATGACCAGTGATGCTGAACATTTTTTCATGTATTTATTTTCCATTTATATTTCTTCATCGAATACGTGCATGTTCATCTCAGATACTTGTTTTTGGAGTGGGTCTTTGAATTTGAGGCTCTGAAGATTTCAATTCTTTATGTATTCTAGATATGTCTTTTTTTGGTGGGACAACTGCCTATAATATTTTCCCACTCTGTGGCTTGACTTTTCACTCTGTGATTTCTTTTATTGTGCAAAGCCTTTTACTAAGGTAAGAACCCATTTGTTTATTCTTTGTAATATTTCTCTGGAAGTCTGGGTTTTGCTCCTGAAGTCTCTGTCTACACCTATGTTTTTAAGATTTCTACCCATTTTGTCTTCCAGGAAATTGTGTTTTTATTTTGACATTTAGATCTTTAATCCATTTTCAGTTTAGTTTTTAGTACATGATGATAGACGTGGATCTAGTTTTAGTCTTTGGCATGTGGAAAGCCCGTTTCACAGAACTATTTACTGAAAGAATATCCTTCATCTACTGAACATGTTTGGCTCTTTTGTCAAAGATAAAGTGGCTGACTGTGTTTGGAGCTGCATCTGAATCTTCTATTCTGTTCCACTGATCCTCAGGTATGGTTTATTTTTCTTATTTTATCACTATAACTTTGTAGTATAACTTCAGGTCTGACATTGTGATACCCCTGACTTGTCTTTGTTGCCCAGAATTGCTATGGCTGTTCTAGGTCTTTTCTGGTTCCAAATGAATTTTAGGAGTGTTTTCTCTAGATCTGTGAGGTATGCTAATGGTATTTTGAGTGGGATTGCATTAAATCTATGTAGCAGTTTTGGGAGTATGTCCATTTTTACAATGTTGGTTCTTCCTATCCAAGAGCAAAAGATTTCTATTTTCTGATATCCTTTTTGATTTGATTTTTTTAGGGTGCTGTAATTTTCACTGTGCAGATCATTTACATGCTTTGTTAGACTGATTCCTAAGTATTTCCTTTTTTAGATGCTATTTCAAAGGACGTGATTTTCCTAATTTCTGTCTTTTTGAGTTTGTTGCTTATGCACAGGAATGCTACAGATTTTTGAATGTTGACTTTGTATCCCACTGCACTACTTAATTTGGATATTGAATCTACAAGTTTTTTTTGATGTTTTGGAATTTTGTATGTAGAATATCAAATCATCTGCAAATAACAATAATTTAACTTCTTCCTGTACTTTCTTTTCCTTATTCCTCTTATTTCTTTCTCTTGTCTAATTTCTCTGGCTAATATTCCCAGAACTATATTCAATAGGAGTTGTGATAGTGGACTTCCTTGTCTTGTTCTGATTTTAGACTGAAAGCTTTCAGTTTTGATCACTTATATGATGTTAGCTGTTGGTTTGTCATAGATAGTTTTTATAAAATTGAGCTAGAGACCATCTATTCCCATTTTCTGTAGGATTTTAAAAATCATGAATGGGTGTTAGACTTCATCAAAGATTTTCATGCATCTATTGAGATGACCATGTGATTTTTTTGTCTTTGGCTCTGTTCATATGGTATATTACATTCATTAATTTGTGTATGTTAAACCATTCTTGGGTGAATCCTACTTGGTCACGACATATAATCTTCTAGATGTTTTGCTGCATTCTGTTTGCCAATTTATTATCAATGATTTTTCCATCTAGGTTCACTAGGGAAATGGTCCTGTAGTTTTTCTTTATGCTTGAGTTCTTCTCTGATTTTGAAATCAAGGTCATACTTGCTTCCATAAATCATTTTGAAAGTACTGATTTCCTTTTACTTTCTTTGAACAGTTTCAGCATTAGTGGCATTAGTTCTCTAAATTTCTTGTAGAATGCAACAGTGAGTACATCAGGGCCTAGGCCTTCCTTCATTGGTAACTTTGTAATTACATTTTAAATTTAATTGGCTGATACTGGGTTATTTAGAATTTTTATATCTTATTAATTTAGTTTTGGCACTTTGTGTCTAGGAATCTGTCTATTTCTTCTGTGTTTTCCATATTACTAGAATATAGGTTCTTATAGTAGGTATTGATGATCTTGTGGATTTTTGTGGGATCTGTTGTGATTTCCCCCTTTTCACTCATAATTGCTTTGATCTTTGTTTTTTCTTTTGTTTTTCTGATGAGGTTGGCTGGTGGTTTATCAATTTGATTTATTCTTTCAAAGAATCAACCTTTTAAAAAATTGCATAAATTTATTAGATTTGCCAACTTTTATATTCATTGATTTTTTTGGTATTGTTTTCTTAGTTTCTATTGCATTAATTTTTCTTATCTTTATAATTTCCTCCCTCATACAAGCTTTGATTCTGAGTTCTTCTTCTTTTTCTAGAAGTTTGAGGTTCAACACTAGTTTGTTTATTTGAGTTTGCTCTGATTTCCTGATGTGTGGGTTCATTGCTATAAATTTCACTTGTAGGACTGCTTTCATTGTATCCTATGAATTTCAGTATGTTGTTTTGACATTATCATTTAATTGTAAATACTGTTCAATTTCATCTTTAATTTCCCCTGTGACCTATTGGTTGTACAGATAAATGTGGTTTAATTTCCATGTGTTATTGTAGTTTTTGTGATTTCCTTTGTCCTTGATTTTCAGTTTCATTGCACCTTGGTCAGATAGTATGCATGGGATGATTTCAATTCTTCTACATTTACTTAAACATGTTTTATCAGGTAATATATGGTCTGTTTTGGAGAACATCCCATGTGCAGCTGAGAAAAATGTGTACTTTGATGCTTTGTGGTGAATCACTCTGTAGATATTCACCAGGTTTATTTGTTCACAGGCTTGGTTTCATTCTAATATGGCTTTGTTGTTTTCTTTTGTCGAATTGATCTATTTATCTGTGAGACTGGGGTATTAAGGTCCCCCAGTAAGTTGTGTTAGTGATTATTCAGTTTTTCATGTTTGTTAATTGTTTCATGTATTTAGGTGAACCTGTACAAATGCATAAATGTTTTTGTTATCTTCTCGGAGTTTTCACTTAGCAAGTATGTAGTGACCTTTTTCTCTTGATCAGTTTTGGCTTAAAGTTTGCATTATCTGCAAAGAGAATAGCTACTCCAACTTTTTTCTGGGTTCTTGTGTCATGGAGAATTGTTTTCCATCCTTTGACTTTTAGTCTATGAATTTCTTTTTGGGTTAAATATGTTTCTCACATGCAGCATATTGTTGGATCTTGCTTCTTGATCCATTCTGCCCATCTGCTTCTTTTGATTAGTGAGTTGAGACCATTTATGTTTATAGTTATAACTGATATGTATAGTTTTTCTTTTTAATTTTGTTTTCCTGTTGTTCCCTGTTGTTCTCCTGTGTTTAATTGCTTGCCATGCCTGGTGGCTACTTTCTATTGGTGTTCATGTGTTTGTGATCTTTGTTATCCCTTTCTAATATGTCCTTCAGAGCATTCTCTGAGTTGGTTTGATGGTCAAAATTTTTTCAATTGTTCTTTGTCATGGAAGTATCTTATTTCTCCATCAGTTTTGAAAGATATTTTTGTGGATTACATCAGTCTGGGTTGAATATTGTTTTTCTTTAGGGCTTGAAATATCTCATTTCATGATGGCCTTGATTTAAGGGTTTGTGTTGAGAAGTGTGCTGTGAATCTGATGGACTTTCCTTTGTATGTGATGTGTTTCTTTTTTGTAACTGCTTTTAATATTTTGTTCTTGTGTTGAATTTCAGGAATTTTGATTATTATATGCCTTGGTATAGATTTGTTTTAGTCATGGCTATTTGGAGTTCTATATAATTCACTTATTTGTATGTCAAATTCTTTATCCATGTTTGGGAAGTCTTCTGCCATTATTTCTGTGAAGAGATTTTTAATGGTTTTTACGCTGTCTCCAGCTTCCTCACTGATTCCAATCAATCTTATGTTTTCCTTATTTGTTTCATCTTGCAGCTGTTGAATTTATTTTTCATGGTCTCTTGCAATTTTTAAGATATCTTTATTTTCCTGGTTGCTTGTCATGTTCTTGTCTTTTAGATCTGATACTCTATTCTTGCTTTCATTCAATCTGCTGAATATACTTCCAGTGGCATTTCTAATCTCCTACATTTCAGTTTGTATTTCATTGGTTCTATTTCTTGTCTATGTTTGGTATTCATGGTTTCCATCATTTTCCTGAGCTCTTCTATTTGTTTATCTGTGTCTGCTTTAATTTATTTTATTTTGATAGTCATTTCTGTTTGCACCATAGAGATTATTTTTTTAATGGCCTCTTCCATCTGTGTTTTCACTTCTGCTGCTATTATTTCAGAAAGTTCCATTTGTTGGTTTTTCTAGGAGGTCTGTCCCTTGGATGTCTTCTAGATGCATGTGGTTCTTGGTTTTTATGTCTATCTCTAGAACCTACCTTCCCAATACATTAACTGAGGACTCCCAATTGTATTTCCAATACAATAACTGAGGACTCATCATTTATTTGACTTAGGGCCCATTCCTTTGCGTCTGGACTATGGTGGTGGTTATGACCACTTACAGTTGCAGTTCTGTCACTTCTCTTGCCAATGGCCCTGTCCCAGGTCAGTGGAGGAAGGCAGCACCTGAATTCTCAGTACTATCACCAGCCATGTTGTTCTGGGGTAATGGAATAAGAGACAAATGCTAATTCAGAATCTTTTCATCAGCTGCACCATCCTAGAATAATGGAGCAGGGAGGAGAGTGAACTGAGACTCCTCTAGCCAGCTACACTGTCCCAGTACAATAGAGGAAGGGAAAAGTACAATCTCAGACTACTCTTGCCAGCTGTGCAGTCCAGGGACAATGGAGGAAAGAGCATTGTGAACTCACACTCCTCTCACTGGCACCACCATACTGGGACAATGGAGGAGTATGAACTCAGACTCCTCTCACTGGTGCTGTTGTCTTGGGGTCTCTTTATTAATAAAGTTTTGTAGAACATTATTCAGAATACTGCATTACATGAATATGCATTATTTAACTAATCCTTTGTGTTTGAACCTAAAGGTTATTTTCAAATTCTAACTAGTGCAACTTCCAACTAAATATCTATATATGTAAATCTTTGAGTATGTTTTGGTTCTAGAAGCTTTGCCAAAGTCACTGAGCCAAAAGAGATCATTATTTGTGAAGGCTTCTAAATTTCCTCCACTATATTTCAATTAGCAATGAGTGTGATTGTATCCTATATCATTTTTATCTTTAGATATCAAACTTTAAAACTATAGGCTTTTTGGGGTAAATTTAGGCAGATATTGTATTTGGATTATGCAAATGTCAAGAGCTCTGACCTTAGAGAATTTACATAGCATAAAATTTAATGTCTGAATCTGGAAAAAATTTTCAGTTGAATTAGCACAAGAGTTACTTTATTGGTTGCAGTGTGTAGTTATACAAACTGTCAAGACTGGCTTTGAAAGCCTCAAAGATCAAAGTCCCTCTGAAACATTTCTTACAGAGAGTTTTTTAAATCTCTGCTTTAAAATGTCTTGTGTTTGAGAACTTCATGAGATAGCTCTTAATCTTTATATATGTAGACTATACTTGTGCATCCTGCCCACTTTTATGTCTTTAAAAGTGATTCAGACAGACCTCACAACAAATGTACAATGTCGTTTATTTATATTTTCCACACATTGTGTGTGATGCATGTTATCTGTACCATATTTTAAAATTTGCATTTAGCTAGGAACAATCCTAAAATAACTCAACAAAATAGTGGCTCTATATCGAAGCCCATATAAAGCTATCTAATGATGGTTTTATACATGACTGTGTTAGACTGTGCCTTTGCCTCCTAGAAAGATGAATTTGCTATTAAGGACAAATTTCATTCCCTGCAATACAATCTATTTCTAATATATAGAAATCTTGGAAGATACAGTGTGTTTGTGAGATTGGGTCATATGAGGATGTCCTGTTTGTTATTTAGTATTGACATAATATATTTGGCTTAAAAAATTTGTGGTTATTACATAAATTTTGCTTCATTTGAATCTCAAATAATCACTGATTAAATATAGGAATTATGTTATTATTATTAGGTGGAAACACATGTCTCCCTCACCCTCTTTATGGTACTGTGAATCAGACCTAGGGCCTCCCACATCCTTCACAAGTGCTCTACAACTGAGCTACACCAGAACTCTACATCTCAATTTTAAAGATGAAGGGGTCAAATGTCTTCATGAAATTCACACAGGTAATCAACTTGAACTAACTGTAGTACTTCTGATTCTACATGTTTCACTCTTACTCCTCTTAATTTCATATAGTGTAATACGTGACCCATTGTTTATTACTTAACACTATAAAGTAGAAACCTAAAAGACTTACATAGGTCTGATCCAAAGACTGGGTTAAAATAGCTTTGCAGGTGACTCAGTGTCTTACTTATGAAAAGAAGTCATGTATTGTGTCCTTACAACCAAAATAATTTTTTATGTTTGTATAAACTCTATCTGTGGGAGCAAATAAAGGTCAAAGTCTTTCTTGTTGCATTTGGTTGCTTGTCACACTTATCAGAGAGGAAGCCTCAGATTTGAGAAACTGATAACTGACAAGTGGCAAATGTATATCGGTACTGGGCAACTTTATCATTGATACAGAAAGAATGGGTCAAGTTGCAGAAGTCAGAGATTCAGTCTGCTTTTCATTTATTTACAACTACCTGCTGTGTGACTGTAAGCTTTACATCCAAGGTGTAGAAGAAAGAGAAAATATAGAGTGCCTGAGTTTGGTATTGCTTTAGCTCCATGAATAATACTTTCAGAATGAATATAAAGGCCATGTTAGAGGGGAAGCATCATGACTTTCATTAGTCTATGAATCAGAATTTTGTTTCAACCTTTTTTCATGGCGGTATCCAAGGGTGTAGTGAAATGAATTTCTAATCAAAACAGTATAGGCTGGGGATTTAGCTCAGTGGCTTAAGTGCCTGCCTGGCAAGTGCCTGCCTGGCAAGTGCAAAGTCGTGAGTTCTATCCCCAGTACAAAAAAAAAAAATCAAAACAGTATAATGAAGTATAATCTAAAAAGGAATAGGTTTATAGGTTTACTTTTAAAAAAGACAAGAATTTTGTTATTTTAAGAACAAAATTCTCTAACTGAAAAGTTTCTTTTGTAGTTCAACATGATATGTAAGATATGTTTTTTCATGGAGTTTCAAGCAACTTCATAGCAAGACTCTTAAAGATCACATATGTAGTATAGAAATGGGACTCAGAAAATCTTTGAAGTTAGAAGTTGTGTAGGACAGAGCTACTAGTAACTTTCTCAGGCACCAATAAACATTCTTATCCTTGTAGATGAATTAATTCAACTCAATCAGCATATTTATTTATATTATCAACATATATTTACTGAGTTCTGACGATTCATCAAGAACATTATTTGATCTCATGTCTTATCTAGTACTTGGCTGGCAAAAGTGGAAAATAGTAATTACCAAGTGAAAGAGAAGCAGAGTGCTGAAAAGAAAATCCAGAGCAGTGGCCATGTGGGGCTGGAAAGAGAAACAAGAAGCCAATTTGCCCTTCCTGTGGGCCAGAAGTGGATATGGAGGCCTAGACGAGAAACAAGAAGCCAATTTGCCCTACCCATGAGCCAGCAGTGACCCTATGGGGTGGGAAGAGAAACAAGAAGCCAATTTATCTTTCCTGTGAACCAGCTAGCAGGCATGCTGGGCGACAAGAAGAGCCCTTCTCTCTCTGTAAGCAACTAGCTGATTTGGAGGATCACAGTCTGAGTTGATAGCAATTGAGGTACAAAAACAATTTAATTCTTGTATTGTTTGACTTATTTGCAGGCATAAATCCAGTAGTATGAGCATCTATTTAGAGGATAATAATATACAGTATAGCAACTGTGAGGGATTTCCTTCTGTTGTGTTTTTGAAATCCAGTATTGTTCTCATTGTTTTGTTTTTTCCATTTTATTGTTTTATTTTCTTCAATGTTCTGTTTTGATTGGTTTTATTCTGTTCTGTTTTGTTTGATTTTATTATATCTGATGGTATGGGCAGCAATTTTGAAGACAAGAAGAGGCATTATGGTAGCCATTGTTGATTTTCTATTATCCTGTTTTGAAGTCCTATATCACTTTCATTGTTTTGTTTTGACTGGCTTTATTTTTTAAAAAAATTTTGTTTGGTTTTATTCTCTTTAAAATAAAATTTGAAAAGGAAATCCAACAGATGATTCCATTAAACTAGTTGCACACTGACATGTTTTCAGGCTCATTGCCTCCCAGAAAAACTTTCAGTGAGCTTCAGTTTTGGAGACTTAATTCTCCAACTCAAGAATCATAAAGAAATTAGAGATTCAGAGCTTATATATTTCAGTGCTTGTTCATATTATTATTAGCTTTTGAAAGTGAGATACTATCAGAAGTATTAGATACTATGTTAGTAAAAACTGTTTATGGAGCTGGTATTTTGAAAAAATTCTATGACTCCATCATTGATAGGTTATACAACTTTTACAGATTAAGATATATCAAATGTAGACCATTTTAAATGTTGAAAATAGCATTTATTCCTTTGTGCATATTTACTTTATGTCTTGAAGGTTGGGCCTAAATCTGTTGCATTCAAAGCCCAGAGTGTCTCCTAAATCATTTTTTAATATTGGCTATGATACATGGTATTATCACAATATCTACCTTCTTCCCACCCATTCTTCTACGATGGGCCTCATTATCACAATGAGAGTAATTGGCCACATACGTTGGGGATGCATTGAAAAATACTCTTTTTCTTTACTTGGTATATGCATCTCTGACAGGCTAAGCAGCTCAATACTTTTGTTAGGTAGACATTTAGAGTCTGAGTGATGGTCTTTTGTTTATAATAAACTTTTCTCACTATGATAATTATGTCACCTATTCTAGAGATTTGACTATGTTCATACAAGTAATGACAATGACAGGTTTAACATTTTTAATAACAGTACCTCACAGGTGGCCAATTTTTTGACATAGATTGAAAAAGCAATCCTAATTTTATAAAGTTTTTTGGCTCTCATATTTTTATTTCTTCCCCCTCACCTCTAGTCCTATGTTTTAAAATGTTTTTTCTTTTATTGTCAGAAGCAGACTCATTTATTTATCTTAAAGTTGTCACCAAGTTAATTAACATGAAAGCAGACTGGCAGTCAGACTAACCATATACATATAAATATATAAAACACAAAAAAATTATACTAAATCAAATTACACTTCTAAATACATTGTCTATGCTCAATTGCAAAAACTTTTTTTCTCTTTTTTCTCCTTATTGTCTACCTTTTATTTTGCATTTTATTAATATATTTGATTCCTTAACTAGGAGAAATCATGCAATATTTAACTTTGTGTTTCTGATTTACTTAACATTATGGTCTCAAGGTGCATCCATTTTCTGATAAATGACTCAAATTTGTCTTTCTTTATAGCAGAGTAATACTCCATTCTATATAAATACATTTTCTTTATTCATTCATCTGTTGATGGACATATAGGCTGCTTTCAAGATTAGCTTTGACTAATTGTGTTGCTACTAATAGAGATATGAACTTATCATGTAATATAATGACTGATTCTTTTGGGAAGATAGTTAGAAGGGGCATAGTTGGATCAATAGAATTTCTAGTTTTTTTTTAGGATGGGCTGGGAATATAGCTTAGAATCTTTGTACTGATTTCCATAGTGACTGTACCCATTTACATTTCCACTAACAATAAAGAAGGGTGTCTTTTTCCCTGCAGCTTCTACAGCATTTACTGTTTGATTGCTTGATGATGGCCATTCTCTTTGGAATGAGATGGAATCCCAGTGTTGTTTTAATTTGTATTTCTTGAACAGACAATTTGTTGATTGTTTTTCATCTGAGAAGTGTCTATTGATTTCAGATGCCCATTTTTCATTGCATCTTTAAATTCAGGGAGGTCTATTTTTTGTTTTATTTTTTAAATATTTTGGATATTAGTCCTTTGTCTGAGGAGTAGCTGGCAAAAACTTCCCATTCTGTAGATTGTCTCTTGACTCTGTTGGTGGTTTCCTTAGCTGTGTAAAAGCTTTCTGATTTGATGTGATCTCATTTTTGCTTCTTGGTATTATTTCTTGTGCAACAGGGTTCCATTTAGAAAGTCTTTGCCTAGATCAGTGTCTTCAAGTGTTTTACTGATTTTGCCTTCCAGCAGTTTTAAAATATTGTAATATTTAGATCTCTGATACATTGTGATTTTAATTTAGTGCATGGTAAGAGATATTGGTTCTAGCTTCAATCTTTGCATGTGGAAAACTAGTTTTGCCAGAACTATTTGTTAAAGAAGCTTTCTTTTTTCCAATGAAAGAATTTGGCTCCTTGGTCAAAGATAATAGCTCAGTGTACCTGAAGTAGTTTCTGTAGCCTCTATTCTGTTTCACTGATGCACAAATCTGTTTTTTTTTTTTTTTTTTGCCAGTAGCATGCTGTTTCTATCACTATAGCTTTGAATTATAATGAGTTTGGGATTATGATCCCCCACCACCTTACGCTTGTTGCCCAAAATTGATTTCGCTATTCTCATTCTTTTCTGGTCTCATATGAAT
>PVJX010015561.1:0-42283 GCA_004027295.1 Dolichotis patagonum
GGGTGAGAGAACAAGGACTCACAGAGAAGTAAGCCCCCACTGAGAACCAGCATCATGCATGGGTCACAGCCAGTGTGGGGACAGCCAGACCCAAGCCTTTCCCCATGAGTCAGCGCCATTTGTGGACTGTGGAAGAGAGAACAAGAACTCACCAAGAAGCAAGTTTCCCCCAACACACCACGAACCAGTGCCATGTATGGTCCGCCACCACTGTGGGGACAGACAGACCCCAGCCCCTTCCAGCATGCAGGATGGGAAACAAGAAGAGCCAACGTTCACCCCCACCCTACCCCACTCTCTATAAGTGACCAGCTGATCTAGAGACACACAGGCTGTGGTGATAGCTATTGAGGTGAAATGCAGTTTGATGCTTGTGGTGTTTAGTGTTTCACCGACCTTGCAGGTCTGGGGCTGGTGGTCTGATCATCTGTTTAGAGGATGGTGGTACACAGTGTTGCATCTAGGGAGGGATCTCCTTCTGGGGTGGTAGCCATTGTTGATTCCCTATTGTATTGTTTTGAAGTCCTGTATCATTTTCTTTGTTTTGTTGGGTTGGGTTTTGTTCTCTTTTGTTTTGGTTGATTTTGTTGTATCTGATGGCATGAGCAGTTATTTCAAAGATGGCAAGATATATCATGGTAGCCATTTTGGACTAATCATTGTCTTGTATTGAAGTCCTTTATTACATTGATTGTTTTCTTTTTATTGGTTCTGTTTGCTTGTTACTATGTCTGAAGGTATCTCCAGCTATTTTGAAGACAACAAGAGGCATTATGGTAACTACTGTTGATTTTGTATTGTTTTGAAGTCCTGTATCACTTACACTGGTTTGTTTTGATTGGTTTTATCCTCTTTAAAATAATAATAAAAGAAGTTTGGAAATTAACCAAAAGTATACAACATTAAATATGCAGGAAAATCTACCAAACTTTAGGAAGAACAAGGTAAGTCTGTAACATTTTATCCTAGGGGTGCTTCCATTTCCCCAGCCAGTGCTCTGGTGTTCAAATTTTACCAATGTGGAACAGCCACAGGGAGTACTCAGAATTGCACACCTAGGAATGTTTCTGAGACAAAGGCTTGCAAAATCTCAGCTAGACCAAAGTTGTATATAGGATAAGGGAAGGAACAGACCAGTAGATCAGACAGAAATTTGAAATGAGATAACTAAGTAGATTACTGCTAAAGCAGTTCTCAGAGGGAAATTGATAGCTATACTACATTAGGAAAGAAGGATATCAAGTCAACAGCTTGACCTTCCACCTGAAGAAACTAGAAGAGAACAAATGAAACCCACAGCAAACAAAAGGAAGGGAATGATGGATATTAAAGTAAAAATCAATGAAAATGGAAAGTGACTGTGTATGTTCTCCTACATACCAATGACTGTAAGGAACACTATGCTTACAGATGAGATGATGTGAATGAAATCCTAGAAGGATGTGCATTTCTGAAACTCACTCAAGAAGAATGTAGAAAATCTGAATAGACCTATATAGTAAAGAAATTGAATTAGTAATTCAAATATCACACAAAGAAAAATCCCAGTAGCTTCACTGGTGAAAGCTCCCAAACACTTAAAGAAGTAATGCCCCTCCCATCCAGACTCTTTCAGAAAAGTAGAGTTGGGGTGTGTGTGGGGGGTGGGGTTGTTTCCCAACTCAAAGATCAGTGTTAATCTTTTACCAAAGCCAAACAGAGACATTAAAAGAAAAAAAAAACTACAAACAACTGTCCCTTACAAAGTCCACAAAACAACTCTAGCAAACTGAATCCAGCAATGTATAAAATGATAAAATGATCACACATCATTACCAAGAGGGATTTGTTCCCAAAACACAAGGCTTATGTGCAAATGCAATACATCAAATTGAAAGAACAAAAAGTAGAACCATATAGTCTTCCTACTAGCTATAGAACAGGCATTAAATTTTTTCTTTTCCACAAACTAGGCATAGAAGAAAACTTTCTCAGACTTATAAAAGTCATCTACAAAAATCATTACTCATATACTTAAGAGCGAGGGACTAAATGCTTTCCCCCTAAGATTAGGAGTCAGTCAAGAATGTTCACTGTCACCCACTTCTATTCCATACTACATTGGAGTTTCTAGCCAGTTCAGTAAGGCAAGGGGGGGAAGGGTATTCATATTGGAAATGAAGGAGTAGCGTTCTTTTTCTCAAACAACATGACCCTGTGTGTAGAAAATTCTAGGGACCTACTAAAATTAATCAACAAGTTGTAAGGTACAAGGCCAGTATAAGAAAATCAATTGCATTTTCATAAACTAACAATGAATAATCCACAAATTGAATTAAGAAAACAATTCCATTTACTATAGCATCAGAAAGAAAAGTACTTAGGAATAAATTTAACAAAAGAAGGGTGAGAATTACAAAGCTACGACATAATACAACTACAACAATTATATACTGAAAGCTACAACATACTGCTAAGAGGATTTAAAGAAGATCATAAATAAATGAAGATATGGTCTATGTTTGTGGACTGAAAAAGTCAGTATTGTTAAGAGGGCAGCTTTCCCATGTTCACTGTTGGTTTAAATGCTAATCCTAGCATACTTCTTGTTGGCAGAAACTGGCAAGCTGATTCTAAGATTTTCATGGAAATAGAAAAGATACAGAATACCTCCAAACAATCCTGAAAAAGCTGGATGACTCATATTTTATAATTTCTCAACTTATTATAAATCTACAGCCATCAAGACATTGTATTAATTGGGTGTGGTGGTACATGCCTGCAATTCCAGCACTCAGGAGGCTGAGGCTGAAGGATTGTTGTGAGTTCAAGACCAGCCTGGGCTACAAAGTGAGCTCAAGGCCAGCCAAAACTGCATAGTGAGACCCTGTCTCAAAAAGAAAAAAAAAGACAAAAAACAAAACAAACAAGACATTGTGTTACTAGCATAAGAGTATAAATATAGACCATTGGAATAGGATTAAAATGTCACTCCAGAAAGAAACTCTTGGGACTGGGGATGCAGCTCAGTGGTGGGGCGCTTGCCTAGCATGCGTGAGGGCCACCCAATATATACACATGCCTGGAAAAATATGAATCAGAAATAAACTCTTAGATTTATGGCCAATTTACTCTCACCCAAGATGCCAAGGCAATTCAACAGAAGAAGAGAAAGTCTTCAGCAAGTGGTGCTGAGACTCTTGGATATCTACATACAAAAGAACGAAGTCGAACCATTATGTCACACAACACACAAAAAGTAACTCAAAATGGATCTCAAATGAATGTAAAGCAAAACCTACCTGATCTTTTAAAAGAAAGTGTAAGAGCAAATATATGGCCCAACAAGTGGTACAGATTTCTTAGATATAACACCAAAAACATGACTGCTAAAAAATTGATGCATTGTACTTTTTGTAATTTAAAAACTTTTACATTTTCAAAGACAACATTAAGAAAATGAAAAGAGGGCCAGGGATTTCACTCAGGGGCATAAGTACCTGCCTTGCAAGTGCGTGGTCATGAGTTTGATCCCTAGTACTGATAAAAAAAAATGTATATGTCAGAAAATGAAAAGACTATCCATGGATGGGAGAAATTACTTGCAAAGCCAACAATCCTTGTGTGTAGACAATAAGGAATTACAACTCAATAAAAAGACAACTCATTTTTAATGGGCAAAGCACTAAATAGATACTACACTACAAAAGATATTTCGATGGTTAATAAGCACAATAAAATCATTAGTCATTAGAGAAATGCAAATTAAAGCTGAAATGAGACACTTCACAACCACTTGAATGGATATAATTTAAAAAGATAACAAGTGTTGATGAGAATGTGGAGAAATTGGAACCCTTATCCACTGCTAGTAGGAACATAAAAGGATGTAGTCAATTTAGCCAACAGCTTGGTAATTTCTTTTAAATTTAATATAAGTTTACTATACACCCAAGCAATTCTACTTCTAAGTGTCACCCAAGACAAATGAAATCATACGCTCACATGAAGACTTGCATGTGAATGTTCATAGCGGTGTTATCAGAATAGACAAAAGCATGAACAACACAAACAGCTATCAGCTGGTGGGCAGATAAACCAAAATTCTATGTAATGGAATATTATTTGCATTAAAGAGAAAGAAACACTGATATGAACTTAGATATCATGGATCTCAAAAACACTATGCGAAAGTAGAAGCCAAATGGAAAAAAGCCACCTATTGCATGATTACACCGATAGGAAACATTCACAAAAGGCAAATCTATGCAGACACAGAATATAGATTTGTGCTTGCCTGGCCCAAGTGTGAAAATAGGGTGTGACTGCAACTGGGCATGAGAAATTTGGGTGTTTAAAAGAAATATCTTAAAATTGCAATGTGGTAATGGTTGCACAGCTTTGCAAATTTGCTTGAAAGTCATTGAAGTGTGCATGGAAAACAGGTGAACTTTATGATATGTAAATTATATAGTCAGCTCTCTGTATCCATGGGTTCTACAATCAGCCAACTGCGGATTGAAAATATTTGGCAAAAAAATTGTGTCTATACTGAATGTGTTTTTTCTTTGTTTTTTCTTGTCACTAATTGCTAAACAATATAGTATAACAACTACATAGCATATACATTGAATTAGGAATAAGACATTTAGAGATAAAGTATACAGGAGGATGTGCCCAGGTTGTATGCAAATATTACATCATTTTATGTAAGACACTTGAGCATCCTGGAGGGGGGATCCTGGACCCTATTCTGAGGGTTATGTAACTAAATAAATCTTTTGTTTTTCTTTGAAAGCCCTAGTTTCAGTGGTAGAGTATTTGCCTAGCATGTACATGGCCCTGGGTTCCATCTCCAGCACTAAACAAAACCAACTGAACAACCAAACAAAAGTCCAGCAGGCATCTCTTGGAGCTCATTTCTTCCCTCCAGGCCCTCTCGTTTTCTGGCTCCAATGATTTGCTTTCCTCCCAGAGTTCTACAGATGTTTGAGGTTCTATTTACCCAGAGGTGAGTAGACACATCAGCTCAGTCTTCTCCACTGACAGGTCTGAACACGTGGGTATTTGCTTTTATGTGATTCTGGTTTTTCCCACCAGCTCCCTGCAGAAGCTGTTTCACCCTGAGTGAAGCATTGGGGAGAAGCCAGAAGTAACTGTGGAGAAGGGAGGTCCTGCCCTGGGCAGAATGCTCCACCTCATCCCCTGTGGCAGCAGATTTGGGGCTGGCGCCTCACCTCTGTCTAGTGGACAGATGGAAGCCACTGTGGTTTGAAATATCCCCCACACCTCATGGGTTAGAAACTTAATCCCCAAATTAATATGTTCATGACTCTTGGGGGCGGGGCCCTGGGAGGGAATAGGATTAGATGAGCTCGTCAGGGTGGGCTCTGTGGTGGGACTGGTGCCTTTGTAAGAGGAAATGACCTCAGCTGACCATTCCGTGCTGCTATGTGAGGCCTCCACCGGGCTATGATGATACAGCAAGCAGGTCCTCATCAGGGGCCGGCATGATGCTCTTAGGGTCCCCAGCCTCTCTAACCGTGAGAAAGAAATTACTTTACAAATTTATAGCAGCACGAAATAGATGAAGGCAGGGGCCAAGGCCTTTCCTTTCTCTTGGTCTGATCCGTGGGAAGTCTTAACACAGTCTGAGCCTCAAACCCCCAATTTACAGGCCCCAGAGAGGAAAGAAGATGTGAAGCCAGTCCACATCCCAGCGATTTTGTTACAATGCCTACATGGGGGAAGACACAGCAGCACCAGGAAATCCCTGCCATCTCACTCACCGCAAACTTCACCGCCACTGGGACTTTTGGTAAATATCGCTACAGTAAATGAGTGAAAATGGACAAAGTCTTGCAGCAGTGAGACCCCATCTTTTTCTTGCCTGTGGTCTCTGCTCATGCCCCATCTTCCCATTCCTCGGGATATGCAAACCCTATATACTGTACCTGCTCAATAAACAGTTGTGATTTAAGGCTGGAAAGTCCTTTAATTACTGCCGCTACTTCTGACTGGTTTCTGGGAAGGAACTAATTTAAGCAGCAGTCACATTCTAAAATATTATGAATGTAATTTCATTATTTAGTTTGCTCAGGGCACGAGCAGGAGTTATAACAACTGTTTTTGCTGAGTTCCTGTTGGAGTTGTAATTCTTCTCACTCTTGTGGCTGACAATCCATGGACAGTTCACCCTGTGGTCCCCACATCACTTGCCTCTGCCCCTGGGTCATGACTGTGTGTCCTCAGGTAAAACTGTCAGGGTACTCAGCTGTCCCAATCTTCAGTGTAAGTGTTTCTAACTGGGGCTCTGGACTGAGGCACACACATCCCTCAAGTCTGCAGTAATATCAAAGTGAGTACAGGATCGCAGATGTGAGACACGCATACACACACACCCCTGCAGAGTTATCTGAGCCTTCCCCAGCACCCCCACATGTGCACAAGCATCAGAACACATTTGCGACACAGAGGAATGTCACAGCCCAGGGACATCACCTCTGACATGGAATCAGCAGGGAAAACTTTACAAAGTGCCCCCTACTGGGTTGGGCCAGGCTCCTCTCCAGGGAGACTCTTGCTGGATGTGATTGTCTCAGACAGGGTCCTAGGTGGAGAAGAAGGAAGCCAGTGGAGCTGTCCCAGCTGTGGGAAATAGGCAAATAAGCCAGAAATTCTTTTCCAATCAATCCCGTGCCACCCACACGCCATTCTCCAGCTGCTACTTGGAGGACCCATACTTGTGGGAGGTTTGAACAGAGATGATTCTTTCTTCATTAGTGAACTAGACCTGTCCTGGTGGGCCCAACTGTTTGCCTGTGAGAACTAGGTGTAAATGAAGGAAAATTATGTCGTGCTACCCCCAAAACCTACTCCCTGGCCCTTGCCTCTTTCACATCCCTAGTGACCAGTCATCTCGGCCTGCCTGACCTAAATGGTAAACAGGTGTCTGCCTTAGGTCCCAGCTCCTAGATCAGACAGGGACACAGAGGGACTCTGAGGTCACTGTTGGCCAGCAGGCACTTGGAGATGCTCTGCCTATGACCCGCTTGGAGCTTGCTGAGAGTTCACCCACCAGTCAGACCCTGTCTCTCAGTCCCCCGGGGGCATGGAGACCAGCGGGGCCAGGCTCAGCCTGGAGAAGAGGGCAGGGGTATGGCACATTGCCCCTCCTGCCAAGCCACGCCGCCAACAGGAGGTGCCTCGCTGTGGTGCTATTGGCCTCCGCAGAACCCTCTGAGTGAGAGCTGTCACTTAGACAGGGGATGCACATAAATACCTTAGAGTCCCAGCTTTCTGAATAAACAAAATCAAAAACAGAAAGGAAGAGGCAACCCTCTCGGTCCTGCATTCTTGCACAGAGGTCAGAGCAGAGTGGTGGCCCTGTACTCAGGGCCAGCTTGTTCATTTTCCCTCTCTGTGCCCCCCATGATCTACGGTCTCCCCCTCCCTGCAACTCTGCCCTGGCTCCCAAGCTAGTTCCACTGACATCTTCTCTCACCTTTCTGTCTCCCATCTTCCTCCCTCTGCAGTAGGCGCAGGCCCTGGGGGTGAGGGTCATGTGCACTCACACCAAGTGTGTGCAGCCTGGAGGAGGTGGGTGAGGTCACTCCAGGCTCTGATGAGACCAGGGGCAGCCATCCCTGGAGTGGACACAATCCGACAGGCAACCACAACTCAGGAAGGGGTAACAGATCATCCTACTCCCAGCAACCCAGGAAGGGGACCATTGGCCACCGACTGGACCTTCTGGCCTTGGCGACAACCACGTTGAGGTTATGGGGAGCCACAGCCATCAGTGATCTTTCAGGACCTTGAGGAAGGCTGAAAAATGCCTCTGCTGGGCTCCAGGCAAGATGAAAGACAGTGCCCAGCTTCCCTCTGGGACCCCAGACCAAGAAAATGGGCAAAAGCCTGTAGGTGTCCCTCCACCCACTCCATCAGGAGCCCGCTCCTCTGAGGGTCCCTCCTGAGCAGCGGCTGTCGGTAGCACCAGAATTGATGTAAGCTCAGCAATTTCTCCATATAAATAAAATTTTAAAATGAGAGAATCTTCCACAGAGCTCCACGATGATTTGAGCTAAAACAGCAGAGCCACAAATCCTGGAAAACAGACTTTATAATGAAAACATCAGCAGGTACATAATGGTGAGCTTTTGGCTTAAATGGGATCTGCCTGTCAGCTCCTGGCTTCCTGCAAATATTGTGAGAAGGGAAGACTGGCAACAACCCTACAGGCATGTGCCTGGTGTAGGTGTGACTGTGAGGGTGGCATCCCACCAGGACAGGCAGCCGGCCGGGGCCATAGGCCCAGGTCCACATCTAGTCCCTTCCTCTCAGGCCCGCTTATCTTGGATGTGCATCGTCCTCTGACATTTGTGTTGTCATAACGACCACTCTGACCTTTTCTAGGTTTTCAATATCCAAGACTCAGCCAGAGGCCATGGAGGAGGAAGACACCCATGACTATGGAGTGACAGCTGGCTACATCTCTGCTGCCTACGTTAGGAACAGGGCCTTCAGGATTTCAGGGAGTTGGCAGAGGGGAGAACCCCGCTGGATTTCCCTACACGAGTAGCAGGTGTCCTGTTCCCACTTGCCTGAAGCTCCCTGAAGTCCACCTAACATGGGCCTGAAACCCCAGCCCAGGTGAGGGGAGCCAGGTGGAGCCCTGTCCTGAGCTTTCTCTGGCTTAGTGTCACTTTGGGATTGAAGTCTCTCTCCTGGGCAATCATCTGAGTGACAGACTTGACTCTGATGCCAAATGACCCTCATGAAGGTTGGGGTCAGAGGCAGGAGGTGGGAGCACAAGTGACAGACAGGCAGTTCAGTCCTCATGGGATCCTCTCCACATCCTCTAATCCTCATCCAATCCTGATCTGGCCCCATGACTGGCCTTGGCATAGCCATGGAGTTCCAGATCGGATGTCGTTCTGGGGCACCTCACACCCAGCTCTCCACCTCTGCCTCCTCCTCTCCCAGTTCCTCCAGTTCATTCTGGGACAGGCAGAGTGGGATAGGGGTTGGCCCACACTTGAAACCAACTCTGCCCCACCCAGCTGTGACTCACGTTGCAGTGGAAAGGGGCCTAGTTTACTCTCCTCTGGGGGTGCTCTGGGGAACAATGGGCTGCTGTGGAGGCACAACCTGAAATGGAGGGGGACAGGGTGGGTCCCGGAACTGCCAGAACCAGAAGCGTGAGCCTGTGTCCAAACCGACACAATGGAGACCCAGTTTTCCAGCTGGGTCTTTTTTTCAGAAGGTGCCTTTGTTGTTGGCTTCATTAACTAAACACAGTGGAGGAACCTGGAGGCCTGGGATCAGCAACTGGGCTGAAATTGTTGCTGGGTGCTAAAATTGTAAAAATCTGCTGGGTGCCGGGAAGAAATGTCCTCAGAGGAAATGATAAAATAATACTGGAAAATAAAAAATAGAAACTTGGACATTGACAAGTAGCAACAGAAAAGGACAGAGCTGGCCGAGCACCAGCTTTGGATCAGCTGAATCTGGGTTTGAATTCTGGCTGGGCCACTTCAGGACTTTGGGCAGAAGCTCTGGGTAGAAGCTGTCTAGATTGAAGGCAAGGACCTCAGAGGGTGAAGGGACAAAAGCACTCAGGACAGTACCAGGCACTTGATGAACAAGGACCACGACTGTGACACGTACACGGAAGCTTAATTACGTTGTCTCATTTTATAAATTATCATCAAACACGTGTGCAGAGCTCATGGTTTTCAAAGCCATTTTTGTCTGTTAATTCACTGGATCCACACAATCATCCTGTCTTCTATTTTTAGCATTTTACTGTAGTTCCTTTAAAACATTAGTCATCTCACTCTCACTGGATGCAATTGTCCCAATCTTCTGTTCTGTTCTCCTTTCTAATTTCCCCACCCCTAGGAATCCCTAGCAGAACAATTCTGGGACCATTTTCTATTAATATCAATTTTCAGATTACAGCAATAGGATGTCTGTTTCCTAATTTAATTAGGTGATTCCTGTTATTAGTTCCTACATGCTCATTATTTTTCATTTAGCATATTTTAATGCACCAAAGGAAAATGAAACTCCAGCTGGAGACCCCCAGGGTGACTTCTGTAGGAAGGTGTGAATGTTCCCTCCACCTGCAAGAGGGTGGAGGAGCCCAGGAAGTCGGGACATGTGGAGGAAGTAGGTGCCTGGGAGCTGTAGGCTATGGATGCTACAAGGAACATACCCGGCTCCAGTGAGAGGTGAGGACAGATCAACTCTCACTGCCTGCCGACAGGACTCAGTGGGCAGAGCCTCCCAGGGAGTGCAAAAATGAACATCCTTCAATACCCTCCCCTCACACACACAGCAGAATCCAAATCTAGCACCACCAGTGCCCATCAAACCCATCTGGCATGGGATGTCCAGATTTGAACGCCACATGTTCTTTGTGTCCTTCTGGCATCTATTAGCTGATCACCACATGGGTCTCCATGACTGCCCCTCTATCAGTACTGGCTTCTGCATACCTGCAGGGGGCACCCTTCATGCTGTGAGAGTGCAAAAGGCCATCTGTGTCCCTTGGCCCTGGTCACCCCGTCTCCCTCCACATCTGTATCCCTCTGATTGTGCACACTGAGTCCACCAGCTTCCTTTTCTCTTCTGGCACAGTGATGGCTGTATTGGCCCCAAAAGAACTCCAGAAGGATGCTGTGGCATCAACAAAGAAAGAGGGAGGCCACATAGGCCTGCGCCTTGGAGGTGCACTTTTATAAGCTGCATGACTGTGATGAGGGTGGGACATCCCAGGACATCTGAAAACCCATTGGTTGGCTTTGCCTGGAGTGAAACTGTCTCTGCTGTGGCCCCAGATAGGCAAGGTGAGGGTGGGCAGGTGAGGCGATGCCAGCAAGCTTTGGGCTGTGTGCAGCCAGAGAGTTGGAAGACACTGCAGGTGTGTTGTTTAGAAACATTGGGTTCCAAGAGTCCCAGCCCTGCTGATTTTGCAATGATATATTGCCAGCTACTTAACAGGATGGATCACTGCAATTACATGTCACTTCTGATATTCACAGTCACAACAAGGATGTGTCAGCCTCACAAGGTTTGTAGGAAATATATATGATGTTCCGCAATGCTGTTAGAAAATGGTTTCAGGAAACAGACTCAAGAGGATTCCAATAAAACCCACCTGCCTGGGGAAAGCAGTGGCGCCATGGAAACTGGCAGGGCTGGGCTGCTCCCCCGCCCTGGAGAGGGTGTGGGCTTTAGACAGCCCAGCTCCAGGAGCACAGGGCTTGTTGCACAGGAGAGAGGACAGTGGTGGTCACAACACTTCCATTTACTCTGTCCCCTCCCATGAGTGGGCTGTTGGGAGATTCTCAGAAGTCACCCCAATGGCCCTGGCCCACCTGCGTGCTGGTCCAGACCGGTGGTCTTGGAGCTCTGGGGGATACACTTGGGCAAAGAAAGTGACTGAAGGAGTCAGGCAAGCCTGACATCATAGTGTGGCCTTTAGCAGTATAGAGGCAGGGCTGTGTCTCTGGTGACATGGGACTCAAGAGCTCTGAGGGACACACTGTTCCAGCAAACATGGCTCTGCCTCCAGGGGACTACATCAAGAGCCCTGGGACCCATCAGATCCATGGGTATTGGGCATTGGGCACCTGGCTACTGATTTCTAGCCATGAGACAGTGGGTGAGACGCTTCACAGTGGCTCCATTCTCTCCCCCAAACCCACTTCACTGCTTCCCATGGAGGTCAGCCCACAGGTCCCTTCCTCCAGGATGTCCTCCTGACTCCTCCAGCTCTTACCTGCAAGGCTGTTTTGTCCTCCAAGTATCCCTGAGGTGAGTTTTTCCTCTCCCTCAGGACTCACTGAGGCAAGGTCCCCTCCACTGTCCTCATATTGGAAGCCTCTAGGCAAGAGCCTAGGTTGCCTTTTTCCTTGACTACCAGATCTTGAACTCAAGAGCAGGCCCAACCTAATTTTCCTCCACCTACTCTTGCTCTTCATTACACCCCAAGCTTGGCCTATTGGCTGGGTCAGTGAGGTCTCTGCACAGAGGGGCACAAACAGGTCTCTTCCCCATGCCAGAAAATCCATCAACCTGATCTTCAGATTTGGCACCCAGCTACCAGGGAGTACAGGAAGCTTCCAGGGCAAGTCTCAGTGTTATGAACTGAGAACATGAGGCAGCCATGAGTCTACAGAGCTGCCAGCTCCACTCCCACAGGGCTTTCCAATAGCCCTTTCCACCCTGCATGGCCCAGCACCCTGCTTTGAATGTGTGACAGTGAAGAGAAAGGTGCAGGGACTGGGGTTCTTCCTGCTTCTCCCTCCTGTCCCTTGGTGGAGGAGTTCTGAGCTCACTCCATGTGCCCTGCCAAGCATCTTAGATGCACTACGTCCCACATGGAACACATGGCCTCCTGCCCTTGCTCCCAGGAGTTCTCCCAACCTGTCTATCTACATGTGAATGGGACCCCCACCCCGCACTGTATCTACCCCAGGCAGAAGCCTGGAGTTCTGATCCAAGATCACTCCTCATCCTTCTCAGTCACCAACTCTGCATCCAGCCCCCAGGGTGGCCCTGGATGTACCCTTTTCCTGTTCCCATCTTCCTTAGACCTTGTCATCTCTTCTGCATCACTCAACACCCCAAACTGGTCTGTTTGGGTTTGTCCTGTCTCCCTCCCTGCTCTCTGTCCACAGCTATAGGATTTGTGGCCACTGGAATGATCTGTCTGATGCCTCTTTATCCAGAGGCCCTGGAGCTTCTCATCATGAGGGGTGAAGGCTGGCTCCTCTGCTCTGTACTAAGGGCACACCAGCCTAGGACCTGGCTGTGCCTGCAGTCAAAGGTCACATTCCAGCCTCAAGCCACTCAGAGTTCTCCATATGCTGCACCCCAGCACTCCATATCCTGCCTCCCAGCCTTTATCCACACTGCTTGCTTAGCCCAGGCTCCGCTCCCAGCCCAGACCGGGGCAACACTGGGTGCCTCAAGTGTTGGGAAGGCAGAAAGGTGCAGTGGTCACAGGCAGCTGCCTAAATACATCTCACCTCTGGAAGCCAGGAGCTGTGTGGCTCTAGGGATCATTCTTAACCTTGCTGCTCTCAGTAGCTCCATCTGTCAAATGGTGCAATAGTAATTAACTTACGCAGGTTTAAATTATTCAATGAATATTAAATGCATTGAAAGTACTCGTGATAGTGCATGGTATGTCATGAAGGCCCCAAAGTGTTCAGTAGTAGTAGCACTGTCACTGGTCATTGGTTGCCCTGGTGAACACTCAACATAGTGTCCACAAATAGAAATCATGCATGATAAGAATTATATGCATCAAAACACATAAAGTGCTTAGCACAAGACCTGGCACGTGGCACATGCTCAATCTGCTTATTGTTATTATTATTATCTTAGAATGCCCTTGTGCCCTGCACAGCTATAGATTGAGAAGTCACCAGAGGTTGTCCAGTCCTTCATCTAGGCCAGGGGGAGGGAGCTCTGCTGTCCCCTAGGGCTGTCACTCCAGCACCATGCGTACAACCTTGACTCCAGCAAAGAGCCAGTCTTTAAACATGGAGTGGGTCCACTGTAAGAAAACTCATTCTGTAAAAGCCAAACATTAAAGAGAGAGAGGAGAGAGAGAGAATAGTATGTGCAACAGAATCAGTATCATAAGGTCATATTTTTATATAACAATCAATCCACTTTTCACTTTGGTTTTATGGGTCACTAATAGTAACTCATGTGACCCCATTAAAACAAAATCCATTCCACTTAAAGAAATACAGAAAAGTGATAAAACAAAATCAAGGCCATAGTGCAAACACCTAATGAATGGACACATCTAAGCATGATCATTGGTGATTCATGGACAGACTCGAGTCTCCTGACAGAACACAGAACCACATATGAATTCTTTTTTTAAAAAATTTAACTTTTTGTCTTTTTGAGACAGGGTCTCACTGTGCAGCTCAGGCTGGTCTTGAACTCACTTTGTAGCCCAGGTTGGTCTTGAACTTGCAATGACCCTCCTGCTTCAGCCTCCCAAGTGCTGGAATTATAGGCATATGCCACCATGCCCGGCCACACATGAATTCTTACCCCAAAAAAGAAAACAAAAGCAAAAACAATCAAGCCCCTATCTGATCAGTTTGCAAGATTTACCTAATTATAGAGAATGGAAGGAATAAAGAAAAGATTGAATGGCATTAAACAGGTCCAATCAATAAAATTCCAACTGTAGGAAATTCTGCAGGACTCATGACCTGGTTTCCTTAAATAAATAGCAAGAGGAAAATAAAGATGCAGAGAGAATCTTCAGGATGAAAAGAGACTTAAAAGATTTATCAACCAACTTCATATTATGGCTTTATTTGAATGTTGGATAAAACAAACTGGAAATAAAGGTATTTTATACTTGTGAGACAATTAGAAGTTTAAATACTGACTAGATATTCAATGATATTAAAGAACTGTTGGATGGTTTAGTGGTAATGTTAAAAAGAAGTTCTTATCTTTGCACTGAGAAATGTATTGAAATATTTATGGCTGAATTGATCTGATATCTGGGATAAATTTTAAAATCAAGCAGAAGGACAGAGCAGTGGATTGAGTCAAGCTGGCCAGATTGGGGGTGCTGGGTGAAAGATACATGAGTTCGTCATACTATTCTAAGCTATTTCTGCTATTCGAATCCAATTCTCCCTAATAAAAAGTTCACAGAGAAAGGCAGTCCATACAGTTCAGTTTGATCATCTGTGTGAACTCTGCCTTCTGCAGCCCCCAGATGCAGCGTGCTGGAGTTTGTAATTCTCATTTCTGGCCTGGCTTCTGAGTCCTTTGCTGGGAGAAAAGGCGAGCCTCGCCTCCGCTCAAGAAGTAAGCGTCTTTCCTGAGGGCAGGAGCCCGGCCTCCGACCTGGCAGAATGGGAGGCTGGAAAATAATTGTAACGGGATAGGAAGAATTCTCTGACATCCAAGAAAATCGAATCTTAATATTTAGATCAGTTAACAGGTATCTCTGTTTCAGAAGGTGGTTTAAATATAGCAAAAAAAGTTTTAAATATATGCAACTTTAAAAAGTTGACAGATCTATAAGATTATATCCAATGCATGAGCCCTGAGATAGGCTGACTGGCCCATAAGATTTTTCAGGTGCTGTTAACACTTGGTGGCTGCAAGAGAAGATCTGACCAACACCAGACCCCAAGGAAGTAGAAGCAACGACAAACTCCTGTCACCTTCTCAAGCTGACTCCTGGATTTTCACCTGACCACCCTCCTCTCACCTTCATGGTGCAACAGATGGCACCAGAGAACTCCATCCCTTCCCAGGAAATTTTATGCTGCCATGCAAGATTTCCTGTGTAGACTGGTACCCCCAGAGTGGCTGTGCCCAGTCCAGATGGCAAGGCTGTCTCCCTCATCTGCACCTCCCTTGGACAAAAACCCATAGGGGCCCTTGGGACCACCCAGCCATGCAACTGGACACATACACTTTGTAAGCACTGGTTTCCAACAGATAAATGTAATCAAGGTTTATATGCTCAGAGACGGCAACAGGATGGGATTGTTTCACTTGAAAGATCAGAAGAAAATTGTAACTAATGTTGTGGAAAATTACTTTGATATTGCTTTCTTGGTACCGAATCACAATTAGGCTGCTGTGAGAAGTACAGGGAAAGAATAAATGAATAGTAACAAATCAACACAAACAGCTTGTGTCAGGAGCACTTTGCTCAGGGAAAGTAACGTAAGCATTACTTAAAGTTTTATGACTGTGTTTGGTGTAATTTACGTAGAACGTCAAGGTTGCCCATCCCCTGGCACGTGGTGAGGGTGGCCCACTAGCTTGCACGACGGAAGCACATGGCTCAAGATCCATGCATGCCGTTCACCTGGGCCCAGCAGCTGTGGGGATGCTGGTCTTTGCTTAGTGCCATCCTACATGCACTGTCAGCTTGAGGCTCTGATCTCCTCTCCGAGAACACCAGGAACCTGGCTATCCTGTGGGCCTCCACCCACCTATAATCCACACATCTGGCACTTGGGCAGCTGTACAAGCTGAAGTGAGAAGCTCTCCCTGCAAAAGCAAGTCCTCTGCTTTGCCACCTGGTTGCAGCATGACAGGGCACATATTCTACCATCCCACCATTCTACCTTCTTCAGGCATGAGACCACCTGTTCCTGAAGCACATCCCTGATAGGCCCACACACCTGTCCTTCAAGGGTGACTTATTTCCCTGCCTATTGCCCCACCAAACTCCCCACAGAGGATACCCGAACTCTCTGTCCATGTGTGCACCTGTCCCCAACCACACCAGGGGCACCCTAGGGATGCAGGGTGCTCTATCCCAAGCAGCTCTTGAGCACCCTTGTCCCGAGTCTGCTCTGCACAAATGACACATAGCCACAGGAGTCAATCCTCATTCTGCCCTGCTGGTGTTGTCCTGTGGGACCCTGCTGGGCTGACACAGTCTGGTCCGCTATTTTAGGGCTCCTGACAGGCTACAAAGTCCACAGAGGAGCCGGCTTGGTGACACATCCTCGCTTCCTCACAAGCCAGGATGCAGCTCAACTTTTTCAACAGCCACCAGCAGCAGGGGTCAGGCAGGCTGTGCGTCAGGACGGGGCTCACCTGCTGTCTGCTAGGCACACAGCTGCGGCTGCCTCCTACTCATTCTCTGATGAAAGACGCCACTCTCCGGCCTCCCACAGGTGGGGTCCCCGGAAGCTGCTTCCAGACCCAGGGGCGCTCTGGCCTCCTTTTGGTTTTTCTTCCCCTCTCCTGGTGCTTACATCCTTCCAGCTTTGCTCAGGACCACATATCATGGGTTATCTCCCTTGTGTGCAGAAGCAAAAACAGTTCAGGCCCGAGGATTGCAGTGAAAGCTCTGGTCTGAGAGCCTAAGCCAGAACAGCCAAGGATGGGGCTGGAGAGGATGCCATGGGCCTGGGTACCCTTCCTCTTGCATGAGAGCAGGTGCTCCTAGGCCATGCACCCTCATCCCGTGCTACGGGTTATGGCAGGCGTGAAAAGTCATCTAAGTATCCCCTCAAGTGTCTTTCATTCTGTCCCTGGCTCAGAGCACTGAGCAAGTAAGTGCATGCACGTGTGTGTGTCCTTTAGGAAGAAGGCTGTTTGTGCAGTGCACCTGTATCCACATCCTAGCGTGTGCGGACTGAGTAAGCGTTTTCAGGGATCCTCCTCTGACAAAAGTCACTGCTGAGACAGACTTTGCTTGGGCTGGAAACCCTGCTTTCCTCTCACTCCAAAGCACAGCAACTTTTGGCCCTGCCCCATGCCTATGACCTCCAGCCCTGCCGGGTCCAGCAGCAGGGGCCTTGCATGGCTCCCTTTTCCATTCTGTCTGCCCAAGATACCAGAACCACCTTCCCAATTCTCACCCACAGCCAGCCCACCTGTCCGCACCAGATCTGGGCGACTTAAGGAAGATGTTCTTCTCCAGTGAGTCGCAAGGAACGGAAGGAATGGGAGGCAGCAGGGGTGGATCTTGGCCTCAAGGCCAGGAGGTGCCTGAGCCATTCTTTCCCAGCCAGAGAAGCCAGATTCAAAGGGCTGTGCAGGGAAGCCGAATCTCATGTGGGGGTTGTGGGTTATACGTTTGCTCTCTAATGTCCTGGTACAGAAAAATCCCCAAGAGGTGGCAGAAACTCCTTAAATCTTCACCAAAGGCAACAAGGGATGAAATCTCACCACCCAAGTAGGGCCAGAGGAGACTATGGAGGCCGGAGGCCAGAGGCCTGAGGCTGACATCGACAGAACATTCCCACATGGACACTGATGCCTCTGGGGGGAGGCCGCTCCTCTGCCCGCTGCCGCTCAGAACATCAGAGCAGCCAGGAGGCCTGTGCCTCTGGCAGGAAAGCAGGGGGTGGTGACAGCAGTAGCTCACCTGGCACTTGTTGGGGGGCGAGCTCTGTGGGGTCCTGCAGGCTGATAAAGAGGAGGAGGCCTGCAGCTCCAAACAGCAGGATGGATGAGAACATGCAGGCCAGTCGCATTGTTCCGGGTCGTGGGGTCATCTAGGGTGCACTCCAAGGTTACCTCTCTGGTGTGAGAGATGCGTTCTTCCCTCATTGTCCACACCAGGCATCCATCAGGGTGCGAGCTACAGGGAAGAGAGGAAAAAGAATCATTTCCAGATTGTAGGGTACCCAGAGAGAGGCCCAAGTCATTGCAGTAGCCAAGTATAATGCTTGGGTCCCTCGCCTCATCCTGGGGACTACTCAGGTGCACACCCTTGTGCCTTTTGAGCCCAGGGAGGCTGGAGGAAGTCCTGTTGCCACCTGTGGCCAGGATACTGGCTTCCTTCCAGGGTCTCCTATATTTGCCCTCCCAGCAAAATCAAGCATGGACATTTTCTGGTAGCTGCCAGAAGTGACCTGAGATCTATAGTTGTTGACCACAGACACCCTGTGGCTCCCTGAGCCTCCAAAGGAGTGTGTGTGTTCCCTGTGCAGAGGTCTAGGTACAGGCTCTAATACAGGTCCTGGAACTAACCGGTCAGGTAGCCAGATCTGCCTCCACCCTGGCTCCTCTCTACATGATGCTGAGAACAGGGGGCTTAGAGAACGAGTCTTCCAGACCTAGAGGATGTTCAAGAGCAGACCAATTCCTCCCCTTATCAGGCAGACCTGTTCTCACTAACAGACTGACAGATGGGCTAGAGGAGTTCAAGTCCCACTAGAGAGACACAGGTGGGGCAGAAGCTCTGGCCAGACCTTGGTTATTCCAGTGCTTGAGACCCTTGACCCAGACAGTCAGACCTGCCGCTTTCAGATCCAAGCAAAGATCAGAGGCTAAGCACTAACATCTCCTGTCCTTACTTGCTGTTTTGGCCCCTGCAGACCCAGAGCATGTCCATGTGATTTGTCCCTCACCCTGAAGGGCAGAAGAAGTGCCTAATACCAATTGGGGACTCCCACATGGGCCATGCTATGGATCAAGATGGGCATCTAAAGCCAATTTGCCCAGAGGAGGGGTGTCAGTTTCTGCAGTGGGTCGGATGGGTGCAGAGGAGCAGGCTACACAGGCAGAAGGTATCTCAGGGACCTCCTCTTTTAAGCAAGGTCCCTCTGTCCCTTGACCTTCACCTGGCCCCACTGGCCTAAACCTAAAGATACCACCTCCTTTCTACTCCCCACTGCCACCCAAGCATAGGGAAATGCCCAAGGGATGCAGAGGCTATCAGGTAGCTCTGAGCATCCTCCAAGATTTCAGCTAGGTGCTGTCTGGTTCCAGGTCGGACGTACTGCTCAATGAAAGACATTTCCCTGCCTGGGCCCTGAGGCAGAGGGAAGCAGCCCCCACCACGGTCTCTCTGTGCTCACCTTGTGAGCATGAGGTGGAAAGAAAGCGATGGAAAGAGGGCTGTCCTCCCTCCCCTGCCCAGGAAAGAACTCCCAAGAACTATATTGCTTCTCAGAAAAGCTCAGGGGCTGAGGAGTATAAACTGCAGGTTTGGGTTTCTCCCCTCTGCAGTCTCTGTAATTATTTTTTCACTCAGTTAACTTTAATTAACCTGCCTCAGGCCTCTATGCGCCTGGCACTGGGCTCCCTGGACTGTGCCGAGTAGGTGGTTCCCACGACCTCCCAGCTTTTATGTTTGGAAGGCAGCACTGAGCTGGGCTCCTTTTGTATCTGCAGCTGGCTCCAAGGTTTCAGGCGGGTCCTGACCTCACTGCAGTGCCTCTGCCCCGCCCCAAGACTGCTATTTCCTGCTATCAACCAGGTCTATGCCTGCCCTGCTTAGTAGGTGAAGAAGGACCACTATATGTCCCCAAAAGCTCAGACTGGGAGCCCCTCAGGTGGAAGGAGGGTTTCTCACTCTGTAGCTTCCCTGGATGAGATTGTCCTGTGGGTATGATTCATTGTCCTGCAAAGATACAGGTGTACAGTGCAGGTTCAAGCCTCACTAAAGGCTAGACCCAATGCTGGTGACAGCACCCTCTGATACCCTACAGTCCCTGGAGCCCATCCCTCGGTGATGAGCGGCATGGTATGCAGTGTCCCAGACCCACTAGGGTCAGCTCTTAGCTTAGCTCCTGGAGCAGTAAAAGCAACCACAGAGGGGTTGCTGCTCTCTCCCGTCCTTAGTCAATACGCCTCAAGCAGCTGGCATGGTCCCTTGGGATGCACAGGCAGAGCTGAAAAGGCATTAGAAGAATGGAAATGACATTACAAACTGACGCAGTGGAAGCCAGATTCTCAGACAGGGAGCATGGGAGCAGTTCAAGGCCTCTCTCTTTCTCTCTCTCTCTCTCTCTCTCTCACACACACACACACACACACACACTCCAGCCATAGACTGGAGCAGGTGCATGTGCACTAACACTCATACACACCTCTGCTGCACACACCACTGAAGATCCCCAGAAGGCCCCCGATGCACAGATCTGGCACACTTTCTGCAGCCCTAACAGCTTCCTGAGTCAGAAGCCAATTTAATCAAAGGTGGGTGGCCTCTGACGTCAAGATATTTTGTAAGAAAGGAGACTGGAATGGAAAGAGGAAGGAGAGAGGAAGGGTATGTTACGGCAAGCACACAGAGCTGCCAATGGCCAAGAATACATCCCTCAGTATCGGCTCAAAGACATTTAATAAACAGACGGCTCAGAAACACATGTGATTATCATTTTGTTTGCTTCGTAGCTGGTACTGCAGATATGGCCACAGAAAGCTGGTTGGTCCCCTCACCTTCCTAATCTGTCACACTGTCATCACTTGAGCCAGAGCAGACTTCCCCTGTCAGTGACTAAAAGGGTCCTGCAGCCACGAACTGCCCTAGCTTTCTGATCACTGCACAAGGGAGTCCTGTACCTTCATGGTGGCAGGACAATCGGCTGTGTGCATTTGTCATTGCCAAGACTCTCAGGACAACAGCACCCTGTCCGCGCCCAGGGAGGTGGTGTTAGAGTAGCTCCTGGTGTCCCCATTCAGCCTCTCAGGCCCCAGCCTCAGCCTTTTGCTCCAGAGCCCTCTTCTCTGTGTTTGTTCTCACGGGGACCATGTGAGAGCAGCTCCCAGCTCCACGCGCAGAGGAATCTAAAGGTCAGTCCTTCTCCCGGGTGGCTCTCAGTCTGACTGGGTCTGTAATGCCCAGGAAGGGCGTGACATCCTGGATACTACAGAACCTTCCTTCCTCCAAAGTGGGGAGTGGATGAGTGGTCCCCAGCAGATAAGAGATGTACACTACAGAAGGAATTCACCTCTGCTCCCCATTGTTTCCTGAGGGTCCTTTTCTTCAAAGTCACAAGGCATTGTCAAGATAATGGGAAGATGCCAATCCAAAGCCCATTCATCTCCTTCTCCTTCGAGTCCAGCTACTGTCTGGAGAATGGATGTTACAGTCTGACACAGGCCGGGTCCTGGATTCCCTGGACCTCCATTAACATTCACAGGTCTCAGCTCCTACGTGGGACTTCCCTGCACTCACCAACCACAGCAGCACACAGTGCTTCAGTGACAGGTGCAATGTCTCCTCTCTCTGCCAACAGACAAGAAACTCAAATTACTGGCAGCAGAAAGGGGCAGGCATAAAGCAAGAATAACACCCAGCCCTGTTCAGTTTCCAGGTGCTCCCGCCCTTCTCAAAATTCCCAGTCCTCTCAGCGTCTTCTCTCCCCGGGGTCAGAATGGCGTCACCAGTTTTTACTTTAAGGAACAAAAAGAAGAAGATTCAATTAATCTTGTAAACACATCCTAGGAGATATGTCAGGGCCAAAGATCCCTCCCATTTCCTTATTTATTTGATTTAAAATTTTGTCTCTTCAGGGAAATCAACTTTAGGGCAAGAGAGGACTTGGGAATTCAGCCAAAACACACGCACCTCCAGTGGCAGTGGCCAGATGCATGGATGGCTCCAAGGACACGGTTGGCTGTGGCTGCTCCCAGGCCTGGACACGCCCCAGTCACCCAAAGGACCCTCTGGCTGTGGCGACTCACCCACCACATGCCTGCTCCAAGCAGCTGGGTACACCCAGTCAGCAGGCCTTGGGCCCAGGAAAGTTCTCTCTCCGTCTGTCTCCTCCTTGCATGGGCAGGAGCTAACAATGACGTCCCTCCCAGCTGAGGGCTCCAGGAGAAGCTGCTCCTCAGGAGAGAGGCTGCTATGGCAACTTGAGGAGAATGGAGTCAGGCACTGCCGTCACCTTGAATCCGGCACCGTGCCTTCTGCTCCAGCAGCAGAGGGATCCCGGAGCCCAGTTCTCTCCCTGATGCAGCTGGGCACTGGTGGCTGACCCTGGTCGCTCTCCTCAGCCTGCTGGCCTTGGGAACTCATCTGCTGCTTGCCGATCGGAGCACACAGTCCAGTCCCTGAAGAACACTACCTCCATCTGTTTTGTCAGGCTAGTTCTTCTGTGTGCTGCTTGTGCTTACTTCTGAGATAGGGCTTCTCTTGATTTCAGCTCATTAAAATCCTGCAGCTAATTAAACTGCTCTAACGGTGGTGGTGGCAGCAGCAGCAAACTCTGGGAAGCGTCCTTCCAGTTTTTATGTGTAGGCATAAAGTTGCAGTGTTCTCCGAGGATGATGAATGGTTGGGAGTGCTCAGATTCTCAGGCAGGACTGAAGACCCAGAACTGCTCTCTGGATAGGCACAGGGCCTGGGGAAGCTGGCCTGGGTCCTAAAAGGCCCAGGGCCCAGCCACTGGGACAAGCAAGACTGCTGGGCTGCCCCTACTCCTAGGCATGGTGATTTGCCCACCATCTACCCACTGCCTGTTACAAAACAAGGCCCCTCTGATCCTCCTATGCTTTCCAAGGGGAAAATAAAGGCCGTAGGCTGGAGATCAAGGAATAAATTAGGTTCAAACACCCCCCAAAGCCTGTCCCTGAAATCCTCCTAGGAACAGTATAGCCCGACCTCCCACTTGCAGTTACAGAGCCACAGTGACAGGGTCCTGGGAGCCACACACCATGGACTGCTACTAACAGTAGAGTCACACCGTGAATACCATCTCTGCAAGTACAGAAAGTGAGTCCTTCCTCTCCTTGATCTGGGCAGTCTGCAATGCCCACTCAGTACCCCCAAATCCCCTGATCGTGTGAGCCTGGGCACTGCCCCCCCCCATGGACAGCATTTACTGCCAGACTCAGACAGAGCCTCAAGAGCTGCTTCAAAGCCTCGGCTCAACTTTATATTCCCAGCGCTTAGCACAGTGCCTGGCACAAGGAAGGTGATCAATAACCTCTGTCGCATGTGGAATGAGCACAAGTTAATAGATGGAAGTGTTGGGGGCCATCAGGAGAGAGGCACTCCATGAAGTTGGAATTTTAAAAAGGTCATTTATGTTTCAGGGAGCTATGGGTTTGTTTTGATCAGGTCTGGGTTGGAATTAGGTCCAATGAGCAGCCCAATTCAAAGGCAGCAGAAGGAGCAGGAAGTGAGACCCTTCACACAACCTTCCCTGCAGAAATCTGACACCTTGAAAATACCCAAGGCACATTCTCTACCAAGATGTCACTTTGTGCCCTCTGGTTGTATGAGAGATTGGTCATGGCACTTGAAGGCTAACATAATTTTAAAGGGAAGCGTGGACTCTACCTCTCTATAAATGTGTCTATCAACATTCATAATAGATGCACAAATACGTAAGTCATTTATCTGCCATAAAACCAATTATCTCTAAGGCTCCGAAATATAGTGAGATGCTAGAAAACCCCCAAACAAAATTACAGTTTGAATGTATTGACCAAAAATCAATGAAACAACACATGGGTGAGCCTGGAAGACATAAGCTAAGTGAGAAAAAAGGATAAACACTTATATGAGGTACCAAGAGATGTCAAATTCACAGACACTGCAAGTAGAAGTGGAGGTTACCAGGGGCTGGAGGGAGGGATAGGAATTACATTTAATGGGCAGACAGTTTCCGTCTGGGAAGATGAAGAAGTTCTGGGGATGGACAGTGGTTATGAAGGTACAGCAATGTGAGTGCACCTAATGCCACTGGAATGCATACTTTAAAATGGTTACATTAGTAAATGTTATGTTATGTGTACTTTACTATGATAAAAAGAAATCAACAAAAGCAGCCTGAACCAAGCAGTGGACATCATGGACCAGACAGCAGGCTCAGAGAGGGGATTCCAGGCTCTGGGCTTGACAACCCTTCCAACCAGGTGTGAGCCCCTGAGGACTTGATTTTTCTTCTCTTGAAATCAGTCCTCATTCCAAATTGCCACTGCAGCTAAGCTCCTAAGTTCCTTGCAGCTCTACTGTGAGAAATATGCCTTGAAAAACAGAAAGACAGCTTGTGAATTTCATCTACATGAGGCCACTTCAGGCAGTGCAAGTGGCCCTCTGGAGACAGCATCCCTCACTCTCACCTGCTACCTGTCTCTCACCATGGATCTAGGTCATGTGCCATTCTGTACCCCCAGGAAGGCTGCCAGGGGTGTAACCCAGAGTTCTATGCCCTGAGAAGTGCAGTTCTAGAGACATCTGGGTCCCTATGGCCCAAATGAACCTTGCTAAACTGTGTTCTTCATGACAACTCTGTCCTTGTTTGAGGAATCAAAGTCCTTGCTGCAAGTGTCTAACTGGAATTGTATTCGCAGATTCTTTCTGATCTGCACAGCCATGTTCCTCCATCTGAGACCTGCCTGGCAGAGGTGAGTCCCATCTGGGGCTACCCATTACCTAGGAATTCACCTACACTCTGCCCAGCTGGGACAGTGTCACATTTAATGATAGAAATCATATTTAGGCAGAAATTTAAATAGAGTGAATGATGGCAGATCTTACTGTGTCTACAGCCACACTTTTCATTTAAAAATCTTTAACTTTTAAAGAATTTAAAGGACCTCAGTGGTAATAGAAATATCCTCTATCTTGACTGTATCAATGTCAGTATTCTAATTGTGATATTGCACTATAATTTTGCATTGTTTATTATTAGGGAAACTGTAACAGGCACGTGAGGGTTTCATTGTAGTCTTCCTTAAAACTGTACATGAATACACAATCATCTCAAAAATAAAAAGTTCTTTAAAATTAAGAACATAAAAATAAAATCACTGGCCTTTCAGCTCCTGAATAGCAATAAATTCTAATGTCGTGCATGTAAATAATAGATAACCATTTTCATGGATCAGCACCATCCCCTGTTGTACAAGAGACATTTTTAAGTTAAGGGACTATGCCTTTAATAGGAAAATCTGATGTGTTAGCAACTACTGGTTGATCTTTGTGCATTTCTCAATTGCAAATTGCACTTTAAAAATGCAAACAATTATTAATATTGATTTGGACTAAAACAATATTGAATTTCAATATATTTTCAGCTCTTTTATGAATTACCCTGTGGATACGTGGTGATTATGATAGAAGAGTACTTGCATGCTCAATTTCTTTTTGGTGAGGATCCTTGAAGAAGGCTGATGTGATCCATGGATAATGAACTTCACAGGGGCAAGGCTGGCTCCAGAGCCCCAGCCTGCATATCGGATTTAGTCGCAGCACAGACTTTCAGGGCCACTTTCCTCTCTGGGATTTTTTCCAAATTCATTTTATAGAACACAGGTTATAAACACTGGATCAAGGTCTAGAAAAGGCTTTCAGTTTTTCAAGGAAGGAAAGGGACAGGAATAGATATTTATCATGCTTTGTTAATGTTTCAAGCACTACACTGGATACTATAGAAACGTCCCATTTAGCTTTTGCACAATAACCTCTTGAAGTGAAAATCATTATCCTTACTTGTCACAGGTTTGGTTCTCTATGAGGAGATGCTGAAATGGAGTTTTGGGGTGAAAGATGTTTATTAAGGACCCACATCTGTGAAGGAGAAAAGGAAGGAAGCTGCTGCAGGCAGTAGGGGCTCCGGAGTGAGCACTCCCTGTCCAAGCCTCCTGCAGCAGGAAGAAATGGCTGGACCTTTATATCTTCAGCTTCCTTCATGGCTGCTTATGGGATGCTCAGGGCAAGGCATGACCTCAAATGAGGCAGTTTACTCTAGCTAACCCAGATCCTGAAGCAGCTGGCAGTTGAGACCGTCTGCTGACCACATGTCCTGTGGGTGGTCAGTGAGTCCTCACTAGAAGGAATCTCAGCAGCGTGTCTCAAAGTCCACCCCTGTGTTTTCACAGTTGACAAAATTAAGACTAAACGTGCCAAGGAGACTAAACACACCAAGGATACATAGTAAATAGAGCCACCCCAGATCTGCCTGACTCAAATCCTGTCTCATTCCATCCCAGCCACTGTTTTTCCCAAACAAAAGCTTAGATCAGACTGTCCTGACCTTCAGTTACTGAGATATGAAGGTTTGGGAGTCTCCAGAGAAATATGCAGGAAGTTTGGCTGTGTAAGCAAATATATGCATTCCATCCCCTTCTCTAATACCCCTGCAACATTCATGCAGCCATGTGTATATACACACATACACAGGCACACACTATCCCGCTGCTAATAGAAGGCAGGGAAATGGATTATTTGGGTTAAGAGTTTCCTTCACAGTACAGTCCCAAGACTGTATAGTACAGTACACCTCTCTCCGGTAAGAGCTCATTGGAATTTGCCAAGAGCAGCCAAAGATGCATGATGCTGTGTGTCCAAGTCCTCCTTTTACTTTTAGAAAGCACTGAGCTATTCACATTTTCCAGCTGTTCTGACATCCACAACCACAGCAGGGAAAATTACAGGGAGGAAAAAATTGCATATTTACTCCTCAAAATTGAAAGTTGGGGTATAATATGAACAGAAAGGATTGTGTGAGTAAACCCAGAGTGCCCTGGCCCCTGGCAGGGTGCAACTGCATCCAAGCTGCCAACAAAAATGCAGACTCTAGAGGAGCAGAGAATGGCAAGGCTGTCTGGCTTGCTTCCAGGGAATCCCTTTCCCTGTGGCTGGTACAAGGAAGCCCCAGGGGACTTGCCTTTCTGTGCCCAGCTGCCAACAATGCCTGGCAGAGTAGGTGCTTGGGCAACGTGTGGTGAGCAGAGAGATCTAGTAAGAGGGGTGAAGGAAGAGGAGATGGTCCTACACACTGCAGCCAGCAAGTCCTTTCAGGTGAGGTAACATGGACCCAGCAAGTGTGTTCCACTTGTCTGCACAGCACGCACATATGGTGGTCCCCTGTGAAAACTGGCTCCAAGGGTGACCATCACATCCTTGACTCCCACCAGCCCAGCATGACTTTTCCTGAAGCTCACCTCCGAGGAGGCTCATTTCTTTCCATTCTCAGGCTCAAAGCCTAAGGCTGCGGCAGAATAATCAAGCCTCTTGGCCCTCTCCTGGTTGCTCTGTGGCGGTTTCTCTCAAGATGCCAGGATAGGGTCAAGACTCTAGTGACCTGGAATTAAGTTATCATGCTTTTAGTGAACTGGCTATGCAGGAGAGAGGAGTTTGCCTCCTCCATGAGTCTCTGCCCCACATCTCCTTCCAACTCATACTCTGTTCCAAGTTTCCTCCACTCCCTTTGATGTCCCCTTCTTTCTTCACAGGATGTTTCAAGTCTAGAATTGAAGTCTTCCCTATCCCTTCCTTCCTTTCCCCCACATCTAGCTGCAGACTTGGCCTTCTGAGTCTCTTTTTCACAGTGCTGCACAGATTCAGCACCTACAGACCGGACAGCTCCCCATCTCTGCACCAGTATGTTTGTGGTCACTCCCCTACCAAAAACCATTCAAGGCAAGCAGACATAGTAGCACATACATGTAATCCCAGAACTCTGGAGGCTGGGCTACATAGCGTGTTCAAGACCAGTTTAGACTACACAGTGAGACCCTGGTTAAACAAACTCAATATCCTATGGCCCTAGTGTATAGTGGTGTGACCCACAATCAATATGCAGATCTAATCTCTGCTGCCTTCTCACCCACAGCCTCTCTACATTCCCTAGTGTACTCCAAGCTAAGCGAGGTACCTTCCTGTGTGTTACCGAGGCCCTGGACTTTCCTCCAACATAGGCAATCATGAGAGAATAGGATACAGAAGGGCACTGAGCACTACATTTGGCTGAGTGACTTTGAGCATCATCATGTCACATCCCTGAGCTTCACTTTTTCTGTCCAGCCAGTAAGTAGTCCTTTGTGGACTTAGGCCAAGGGTTACTTATGAAGATTCCTACTGTGATGGATTGCTATCTTAGGGTGCAGATAAAAGACCCAGCCTTGATTAGGTGAGCTACTGGGACCAGCGCTCTCTCTGCAGGGTGAATGCTTCTTCATAGTTAGTCTTGCCTTCTTTAAAAATGGTCTTGCTGTCTTCTTTGCTAATTCAGAATACTGCACAAGATATTTTGAATCTTCAGCCTCTTTCCTACTGTCCTTAACATCCTTATCACTTGGCCTCAAGGACACTGGCAGGAAAATGGTAAATTTCTATGATCTCTGGCTGTGGAGCTCCATGGCATCTGTTTGCTCAGTTGGGGTGGTGGCCCAAGGATGTAGGAAACCCTTAACCAACTGGGAACACCTCTAAGCAGAATGGCATCCACACAGGTTCCACACTTGTGCCCTTGTACTGCCCTGCCAACTGACCCTGGGTGAAGTTGCTTCAATTCCAACTTCTTACATGGTTGCTGAAAATAGGAAAGAAGACAGGTGAAAATTGCATTTTTTTGTTGTCACTGTCATTGTTTTGAGACAGAGTTTTACCACATTGCCCAGGCTGGCCTTGAACTCTGGATCCTCCTCCCTCAATCTCCCAAGTGCTGGGGTTACAGGCATGCACTACCATGACTAGAAGAAAACTGTAGTGGAAAATCTCTGGTCCTTGGTGAGCATGTATGAGAAGCAGCCCATTTCTTGTAATAACCATATGACCCTTTTGTAATGAAAATTATTTTTAGAAAACAGATCTAATGATCCTCAGCAGCAGACCTTCAGATCTGCCAATTTGGAAACCTGGATTTCTAACGTGAAATTTCCTGATTTTCAACTGGCAAGAAATGCATATTTAAAAAGAAAACAAAACTACTTAAGGGGCTGCAGGTGTAGCTCAGTGGTAGAGCACATGCTTAGTTAGCATGTGTGAGGCCTTGACCTCAGTGCACACACCAAAAATAAAAAGATAAGAAAACAAGACAGGTAAAGAAAGAATAAAAGGAAAACACTGAGCCAGTCAAAATTTACATCCAAACAATCTGACCGGTTGTGTTCCTGATGCCACCTTTGCCATGCAAAGCACACCCTGGGTTAGGAGAAGGCCCATGACCCTTGGCTAGAAATGTCTCTTGGTTCCAAGAATCTTGTGCAAAACAAGCTGATCAGTGGCAGAGCCTATGAGTCGCCAGTGTGAAGAAAGACTGGCAGCTCACAAGTAAGGAGTGGTTCCTACATTTTGGAACCAACAGTGCTCATGCAGGACTGTGGGTTTTTGGTACAGGGCATCTGTCTCTGCCCAGATGATGGCCACGTGGTCAGACAGGAGTGTGTCACCAGATACAGGATCCAAGTTCTGCTTCTTTGTTCCCACCCAGCTGTGCTCTATGTGTGTGTACATGTACACACACAAAATTGCACTCGTTCTGGGTAAGTTACACCCTCCTCCAAAATCCATAAGTTGAAGTCCTAACCTCATTCACATTCACCTAAGAATGTGAACTTCTTTGGAAATAGGGTCATTGCAGAATAATTATTTGAGCTCATCCTGGAGTACAGGAGCCCCTAATTCTACAGAACTGGTGTCCTTATAAAAAGGGAGCTCTGGCCACAGAAGCACACCAGGGAGAATCTTCCAACTGTGTGACATACCTGTGACTATGCACGTGCAGCATGCATGGGGACAGGCAGATACTATATGTCTCAGTGGCTCTGTCCTGTGTATCTGTGTGCCGGTGTGACTTGTGCATGCATGCAAGTATGTTTCAGGGGCCCCTATGTTTGTGTCTGTGGCCATAAGGTAGGATCAGTTCAGTGGTAGCCCGGCCATATTGGAGAATGGCTCCGGCAGCCCTTGGCCCAATCCAGCAGTGCTTCCTCCCAATCCAGCAGTGGCCCAAGGTCAGGCTCCTTCCTGGCAGAGGCTAGCAAGGCTCTCTTCTTCACAGCCCTGGAGGGAGGGCAAGGGGAGGGCAGCCTGTGTGGGGGTGGGGGCTCAGGAGTGGCAGCCCAGTAGGGCCATCTGCCATCTGTGCCTCCACTCTCCGCTCTGTCCCCACTCTGCCTCAGGGTGTGTCACTCTGGCGACCCCCGGGAATTGGAAGCTAATTTTCCATGATCATTAGTGATGGAAAGACCTCAGGTTTTGCCTTTAATTAAAGTCAAACGTGGAGCTGAGGAGAAGCGCTGCATGCAGACATCCTCTTCTCACTTGTAAAAGCCATATGCAAATAATTAAGCAAGGCATGGAAGCCATAATTAAAAATTTCACGAACCCCCTCATTAGCTGAGCAGCCTGCACAGAGAAGCGGACCAAGTCCCTCCCCCACGCCTATGGCAGCTCCTGCAGATGGTTAATTGGGGCTGGGGGGAGTAGTGAGCCACACCTAGGTGACGGTACACCTGGCAACGAGCTGGCAGGGTTTCTGCCTTCCCTGCCAGCAGAAATGACTGCCTGCCACCATTCAAGACACCTCACAGGGACAGGGTAGAAGCCCCTTACCAAGTGGCCCAGCAGGGAGGCACGCTCACAAACTCTTCCACCCACTGCATGTTTGGGGGCTCTTCCACCCTGTCCATGCACACAGATGTCCACAGGCCTGGTGGCCATGTGGAGAGTGACCCACCTCAAGACAAAGGCACCAAGCAGGATATCCAGCCCCCCACCCCCCACAAAGCACTCTCTCTGCCCCAGCTTCAATCAATAGCTCCAGAACTGGAGGGAGGCTGGGAGGCAGGGAAATCTGTCTGATCTCATGGTTTCAGGCAGTCTCTGGTCCTCATTGTTCACTCTACTGAGGGTCCCTGGCTCCCCCAGGCATCGGGTCCACTTTAGATGGGGAATCAATTCTGCCAGGTAAGTAACTCCAGGCATAATCTGCACTTGCTCATTGACATTTTCAAATGAATATTCACTGGTCCCAATCACAGCCACTTGTTTTCCGTCTGGTCTGATCAATGGTCGCTCCTTAGAAGGAATCGTGCTCACCAGACGCATTGATCTGTGTCCAGGAAGCTGCCTGGCATGTGTGAGGACCAGATGTGACTCAACAGTGGCCAGCTCACCTTGCCTACAGATGGCCCTGCCCTGGGCTGGGTCAGAGCTTCGCCAAGGCTGAGATTCTTGTCTCTCCAGGGTTCTACACACCAATAGGAAGTGACTACAAACAAATCCAGCAAATGAATCTTAAGAGGCCATAATGAGTGTCAAAGTTGAGTTAGTCCTGCCTCGGTGCCTAGGACTCCTCCAGATGACATATTTACCCAGGCTCCCAACCTTAACCCTTTTCACTTCAGGCTCTTCCCTCCCTGGAGACTCAAAAAGGATCATTTCTCTTTCTCTCTCTGTCAAACTGACAGAATGTGGGCCCCTTAGGCAAGAGGGGTCAGGGACCACCCCAGGAACCCTGCTCTCAGAAGCTGGCCAGGGCAGTCTGAGGCCTGCCTGGCTGTTACTTCATTTCACCTCTTCCCCAGCACCGTCCTTTGACAGTCAGTTCTCAGTGTCAGCTCAGAGCTCCCAACATTTCTTTGACCTTACATTTCTGAGATGCCTGATTGACAGAGCCCCTGCCTACCCCTCTAGTCCCTGTCGTGCTGTATTAACTACTGAAGCCAGATACGGGTTGAATATCTGTAACCCAAAAAGTACGAAGTCAGGAATAGTCCAAAATCTGAAACTTCCTTACTGCTGATTGGACTCTACAAGTGGAAAAGTCCACACCATGAAACCGCTTCATGCACAGAATTAGTGAAAGTATTGTATAGGATCACTTTCAAGCTAGGGATATAAGTTGTATATAAAATATAAATGAACTTTGTGCTTAAATGAGTTTCATCCTCAAGGTATCTCATTATATACATGCAAATATTCTAAAATGTGAAAAATTCAGAAATTCAGAATACTTCTGGAGCCAAATATTTTTCATAAGGGATTCTCCACCTGTAGCATATGAAAACAAAACAATGCATTTGGATGGGGAGGTGGATTATCCTATTTATATAAATCATACATAAAATTTACTTTCTGATCCTACTTGATTTTTTTTTTTTTTGGCAGTACTAGGATGGAACCAAAAGCCTCACACATGCTAGGTAAGTGCTCTACTACTGAGCTAAGCTCCTCTGATTCTGCTTGATTTTTAAAACTTCATTATGGAACATTTCACACACACACACACATACACTATATACATATATACTATATATCTATATATACATAGATTTATAATCTATAATAAAAACATATATAATTAGTGCATTCATCATGCAGCTTAAAGAATAAAACAATTACCAATAGTTGAAATCCTCCTGTACTCCTTCCCTTTTTCACCTGCTGCGCTTAACCCCCATGTAGTAAATATTTAATGAGCCCAACTGCATGCCTGGTACTACTCTAGGGAACTGAGATTTACCTGTGAACAAAACAAAGATTCTGGATTCACAGAATTATATTTCAGCCAGAAGAAAACACAGGTAATACAATAAACATAATAATTTAGTAAATTATATAAAACAGAAGGTGATCAGTACTATGGGGAAAAGAAAAACAGCAGTGTGAGGGTGTTGAGGAGGTCTTCAAGCAAAGAAGGTCTGAAGACCTGTCTTAGTTACTTTTCTCATCACTGAGACAAAATACCCAACATCCACAAGTAAAGGGAAAAAAGGTTTATTTATCTCACAGTTTGTAGAGGTTTCAGTCCATAAGCAGCTGGCCCCAAGGCAGGGTGGCACATGGCAGAGGGGAAAGAGTTTATGGCAGTAGAAGACACCAAAAGCAACAAGAGAGAGGAAGACAAGCCTCTTTCTGTCCTTTATATTGTACGCAGGCTACTTGCCCTAGGACAGGTATAGTACTTACACCCTTAATCCCAGATCCTTAATCCCCACATTGTACTGTGAATCAGTCACATACTCTAGATTCAGTTACCTCCAAAAAAGCCCCATCTAAAAGTGAATAAGGCTATGGGGGGACACCTAGACACAAACTTAACAAGACCTAACTATGTGGAGTCTTGATTGCGAAGGTGCTATCCAACCACATGGATATATGGGGAATTGCCCATGCAAAGGCCCTGGGGCAGGGATATTCCTGATACCTGGTATGTCTGGAGAGAAGCAAATACAAAGGAGAATGAAAGGAGACAGGATCAGAGAGTAACATGGTCCCCTGTAAAGACTCTGGCTTTGACTCTGAGTGTGACAGGAACAAAGATGGACATTATTTGACTTTCTGACTTGGGCTTCAGCAGGACTCTTCTGGGCATATAGGCAAGTGCAGAAGCACATGGGCCAGGGAAGAAGCCACCACACAGGGCAGATGAGAAATCTCAGCTACGATGTCACAATCTGTGTCTGTCATTCCCCCTAGAAAATTGGTGCTTTATCTTGATGTTGAAAGCCTCACACTGTACATATCGATGCTGTGTTACCAATGTGTCTCGGGTCCGCTTGCCAGCCACAAGCTTTTCTGACAAGGGTACTTTGGACACATGGAGGTCTGTGATCACATCCAGAATCTCAGGAGCCCTAGCTGCTCAGCATGTATGTGTGAATGGAGACAGAACACTGGGATATACAGCAATGCCTGGGGTGGAGGCAGGGTGGAGGGGACCAGCTGTGTCACTCCGAGTAAGTTACTTAACCCTTCTGTGCCTCAGTTACCACATCTGCAAAATATGGGTAATGACCTCTTGTGGCTACCTCTCAAGGTTACTGTGAGTATTGCACCAGTAGTAAGGTGACACTCTTGGAGCAGTGCCCGGCCCCTAGAGAGTGCTCCATCATGTCAGCGACTGCTCTGGGAAAGATGAACAGAGCTCCCCAGAGCGCTCCTCTCTCGGGCAACTCCATCTTCCTGGAGCTGGCAGGGCCTGCCTGAATGGCTGCAAGAAATGGGAGCTGGGGAAGCTTCCAAGGAGGTCTCCAGGAAATGCCTCATGAGCACAGAAAAATGTGACATCCCTGGAAAAGGCTTCCAGGAAATTGGCCCTCAAGCACTTCATCAAGAAGGGAGGGTGAGCAACTCAATCTTGGCACCGTCTCTGCAGCCAGCGCTGGCCTTGGGCTACCTCTGCAGAGCTGTGTCCTGACTGGCAGAGGAGTTGGTGTCCATGTGTGAGTCTGTGTTTGCAGAGTTCTAATCATACCTGCAGAGTATGCCAAACACCATCAATATGATGAATTTGCAAAGTTTGGCGCACCTGGTCTTTCATGTGATGATTAAACTTACAGCAACCTTTGCCCCATAAACTCACCGAGCAGTTTTGATGATTTTGGTTCAGATCAGAAAAGCCCAGTGTGCCATTTGAATTCACTGGTGTTCAACCTCACAGAATCAGGGAGAGAGCAAGGCAGTCTGCACGCCGGTATTTTTTGCTTGATTGGGTTTTTCTGAGTTTTGTTAGTTTGGGATTTTTTCTTTCTTGCTTTTTTTTAAAAACATAATTAATTACTTTGCTAGCAAGGTTGAAATCTTAAAAATTGGCAAAATGCTAGACACTGATGGTTGGCAGGGAATGCTAGAGTATATTTTCAAAATATTTATAAGGTTTTCTCCTGTATTCACACACCCAGACACAGACACATACAACAATCCATGCCTTGAATTTGGCATTGCTGGAATACCCATAATGGAAGTCTAATGTTATTTTCCAGTTCAGCTCATTTACTTGGAAGAAATTTGACTCCAGTTCAGAGACATAATCAATTGTATTGGTAGTCTACAAGGCTTAAGAAAACAAGGTTTGCTTTTTAAATTTTTTTTTTTAATTTTTAAATGACATTGTGATCATGCATCTTTATGGGGGTCGACATTTCAAGACATGTAAATAATGTGTAATGATCAGAATGTGCTCACTGACATAGCCATCATCTCGGATATTTACCATTTCCTTGTATTGGGAATAGTCAAAATCTTTTCCATTCGCTAGTTTGAAATATACAATTAGTTATAACCGTAGTTATCCTGATGTGCCACAGAATGTCAGAAATTATTCCTCCTACCCAACTGCTCCCCAGGGTTTTCTTAATCACTGCCTCTTTAATCAGGGATCACATATATCTAGGTACTCGTGTGTGGCTCCCTTCTCATTCATTCATCACAATTAACAGCCAAAGATGTGACCATTTGCAAAAAGTGAAGCCTGTCACCTTCACTAAGTCACTTGCTTGGCATCTCACAAAGAAGTCCACCAGGCAGGCTGCTCTCTGTTTCTCTGCCAAGCCAAGGTCTAGCTGCCTTCAGAGCAGGTTCCATGAGAGTTTCCCAAGAAGATACGAATTTGCATCCTTCAGTATTGGAAGGGTTTTTTGTCCAGATGGGTGACGGGAGTTTGAGATTCTGATGAGGTGTCCCACTGCTAATCTCTCCCATTTGAAGCAGAAAAAGGAGCTTTGCAGGAAGAAATAAAAAGGGTTTGGGAACCAATTTCACATGATCTTGGTCCAGCCTTATTGAAGGCATGAAGATGGTTTGGTATTAATGCCAATATTTGCCAGCCCATCAAGGAAGGTAGACTCTGACTTTGCAAGAGACATTCATTAACCTCTTGACAGGAACCTCTGCATCATCTTCAGCAACCAAAAGGGACATAGAAAGCTGAATCAAGAGTTCTGATGCTCGTGTTTGCAGATGCCACTGAGTCTCTGCAGCTAGCAGCATAGGTGGTGTGGCAGGCCAGGCTTCCTTACCTGGCATATAAATTAATGACAAGAGTGAACAGATGCATGTGGCTGGTGGAAATACTCCTATGGGAGAGGCCTCTGGCATTTCCAGTGGCCATGCTAGTATCAACTTAAATTCTTGGAAAGGATAACACTGAAGATACAACACAAACAAGTTTCCTGAGGTTCACAATCCTGTTTTTGAGCTCTGTTGTTTAAAAGCAAAAATCACACTTTTTCTTGAAACACAGCTTCATCTTCAAACACATTTACATTTATGACATGTGCTAGGAACTCAGTATAAATGGTGACATAAATACACAGTGACAGTCCATAATATACCTAACACCAGTGTCACAGCAAAATCTCAAAACCTTCAACATCTCTTTCACTTAAAATTCTGCAGAGCCCTACACACCAGGAAAACAACGAAAAGCTTTGCTTTCTATACTATAATTTTATATTTTGAACTCCTCCAACCAAATCTCTTCAATTCTTACTCTTTTTCAAGCTTTTCAAGCCCTCCTTACCCTCCCCAGTGACTCCACTACACCTACGTGGGCATCTCCTGATCTGTTCCTCCTCTCCCTCATCTCCCTGGAAAACTAACAGCTGCTCTCCATAATTGCTGAATGGTCATGTCTCCCTCCCCATAAAGTCAGAGAAGGACCTCACCTTTGCCCACTCAGACATCTGTGGACCAAGCCCTGATATCTAACATGTAGAGGCGGTGGCTTCTCCCAGCCCGAGGAGGAAGGCCAGTGGTGACTTCAGAGAGTGAGCAGGGTTTTAGGCAGCACATAGCACAGAAAAGCAAGAGTCTCTGAATGATAAGCACCCATCCCCTGGCAACAATCACTCAGATGCAATTTAGTTAATTTCCTTCCACACTATCTCTGTGTGCATGGCAGCCTTCCTGTATATCATACCAGGAAAGGGAGGGTCATGGGAGGAAGAGTCACGAGTCATCCTTTCTTGAGCCCAAACCATGGAAAATCAAGTGTCAGTTTTGCTCTTTGACATGTGCAGAGTTAGCCCCACTCTCATTCTTCCCCCACAGGCCCTGTTGTTTTAGGATGATATGAAGTGACTCTAAAAATGGCCATTTCTCCCCCAACACAAGGGCATAAATCACTACGTCTTCGGCGCTTTCTTTGAGGTATTGATTTTTCTGAGAACGAAGGCAGATGGTTCTGATATGGCATCATCTAATATTCCCCCAGCTTGATTTATAGATTTCTTCGTGCATTACCTGAACATAAATGAGTCTTGCATTATTTCTTGCACACTTGTCAAATTAAGGTAAGATATTCTTGTTGACCTTTAAACCTAAACAAAAAATAAATGTGTCTGAGGCATTTTCCAGCAAGCATTAGAACGAGCCAGGACTTCAAATGCCAATTAAGAGGATGTAATTATGAAGGGGATTGTCGTCTGTGCTGCGGGTAATGATTTAATTTTAGTTTTAATGCGTTCATTCAATGAGGAAAAGAAAATAAGCTGGTTACGAATCATCTTGCAAAAGAGTTGAGAACAACTTGGCACCATTTGTTCCCTAATTTACCAAAACGGGAAGGAGCTGGGGGTGCTTGGCACCCAAGCCTTCCAGAAGGAAAGAACACTTCTTAAAAGGTACAGAAAGAAGAGGCACTGGCAGGAACTGAAATAGAAACAAGGTGGCTGTTTGCTGCGATGTTACCAAACAGAGCCTGCACCAGGGCCACTGCGCCAGGGCTATGAATTGGATTAGACTACGAGCAGGGGAGGAATTCTGTTTGGGGGTAGCTCTACACCTTTCTCCTATGCTGTTTCTACCATGCCTTTCCCATAGCAGACCCAGACCCAGAGAAAGGGTCCCTGGGTAATATTCACTTGCGGGTGACCACTGTCTGCTGAGACACAAAGGGATGCACCCTCATAGCACCTCCATCTGCAAACCTCACTATGTGAGGTAGATGATGCTAGCTACAGCCATCAATATATTCAAACCATCGCATGTGGTGGCACACATTTGCAATTCTAGCACCCTGGGAGGCTGAGACAGGAGCATCACAAGTACAGGCCCAGCCTGGGATGTTTAACCACAAGGCAAGACCTTACCTTAAAAAAAAAAAAAAACTGGGCTGGAGTTGCAGCTCAGCACAAACCCCCTGGATTCAATATCCAGTGCCACATTCCAAAAAAAGGTTCAATCTTAGGTGTACAGGTGCGCACAGCACACCTGTGACCACATAGCACCTGGCCCATCAGGCTGCCTGTGGCATCCCCTTTGAGAAAAATATCACCTAACTACCAACCTCTAATTAAGTTTGTCTTCAAACCTCAGCCCAGCTCCCGTGCAGATATCTCCACCTCCACCTCTGTCCTGAGAGCTCTGACGTCCCTTTCCTCCCTCTCTCCAAACTCCTCCAGCGCCCCGTCCCCCACACCCCTCCCGCAGCCCTTCCAGCCTTCTGCCTCAGCCCCTTTCACTTTGTAGCCACTTCTTTGCTCTGCTGAGGTAAACCTTCTCTTCTCCCTGTAACCCTGTCCCCTCTTCCTTCCTGAACCCAGGGGATTTGCCTTGTCTACTTGGCTGAACTCTGGAGACACCAGAGAGACAGAGTGCTCCTCAGGAGGCGGGCAGGAACGCTGGGGCCCTCATCTGTTATAACTGTCTCCCTGCCATACCCACTTGCAGGTCCATACCCTCTCTCTGGGTACCTCTGACTTCTGTCCAGTGGGGCACGCAGTACTCAGTCCCTGCCATGAGTGGCCCATGACTGATTAACATGGCCTGCATAACCACATGCTGATGGGCTCTTCCTGTCCTGCAGCCCACATGGCTTCAGTGTCAGCCCCCAGGCCACCTGCCTGGACATGATCCACAGGAAAGTTGAGTAAGATACAGCAGCTCCTGACCCCTGTCCTTGGATAGCATCTGGCATGAGGACACCACAGGTCTCTCCCCAGTCTGAACACATTTGGGGCCTCCCTAGGCCTGGAGAGGCCAAACAGAGCCCTGTTCACTTCCAGAATGCTTAGTGAATGCCAACTGTGGGCAAGCTCAGGCCTTCTAACTAAAACTTGCATGGGGTTCTGGAACTGTGGAGCATCTTCCAGAGAACCTACTCCACCCAGAGCCATGCAGGATGCATCCTTGCAAGGCCCTCTTCCCAGTCTCTGGCAACCATGCCTCACCCTGGTCCAGCTGGAGGAGGCTCCAGGACAATCCTCATGAAAGATAATTTTATTTTTCAGTTTGCTGGGTCCTCAACAACCCTTTCAACATGACCGTTCTGATTAAATACCTAGCATGTTTCCATCTGCCATTTTCCTCCATCTTCATGCCCTTCTGTGTCTTAAGATCAATTAAACCAGGCACCAGCAAACCAGCCTTCGGGCCCAACCTGCCAGCTACCTGTTCCTGCAAATAAAGTTTTATTGGAACAGCCCCACCTATTCATTCCCATACCACCTATGGCTACTTCCATGCTATGACAGCAGAGTTGAATGGCTTCAGTATAGACTTCGTGGCCTAAAACCACTCACTAGTGGCCCTTTAAGACAAATTTTGCTGACCTTTGAATTGTACATATAATTTACCCATGAACCATATGTCAGATAATCTTTTAGGATGTCTGATAAACTTTGGGTAAGCCATTAAACATGGTCACTCCAAGAATAACAATGAAAATGCAAAAAGTTTGGGGTAAAACATATCGATTTCCAATTCAGAATCCATCTACAAATACACAAGAATCATTCTCAGAGGAAAAAAAATCTTTAAACAATACAATTAAAGATTCCTTTGAAATCACCCTAATTTAGTCCACTCCACACTGGGATTACTGATGGAAATCCTCCCAGACTTCTTTCTAGGTAAGTACTTTACAAATATGTAAATAAAGGGTATACGACTGTATCTCCTTTGTGTGTATGTGTGGGGTTTTTTTGAGCCATAAATGGTATATATGTAATCTTGTTCTACCACTTGCTTTCGCAACTTTATCACACCTTTTGTACGTCATTGCCAGGAAGTACGAACAAACCCACACCACACTTTTTAACTGAACAGACTGTTCCACAGTGTGAGTGCTGCAAGACTAAACTCAGTGCACACAAACATCTGGACTGGCCACTGTGCTAAGAGGCCTCGCTGTCCTTTCTCCCAGGGTATGTGATCACTTCCTGCACAGGGTCGCTCTGGAAATCGACCTTTCCTGCAGGTCCCCACCACATATCCCATCTATCTGGAGACACCCCCACCTCCTGTCCCCTGCGTCTTCATCTGCAATATGGTGCCATCAAGGAGTCACTGCCCAACCCTCAGGCTCTCCTAGCAGTGTCCCTAAGATCTACCACTCCAAACGCCCCATTCAAAGAAGCTATTTGAAAGAAGAATCACTGTGAATATAAATGACTTTCTCAGAAGCTTGACTTTTAAAAAAGGAAGATGGATCTGGCCCTTGCAAATACAAAACAGATTGAGAAGCTGAGCTTCGTGGAGTGACTTAAACAGGCATCGAGAGTTGGCACCCGCTGGGAACAGTGCGGCAAAAGCAGGCGATCAGAACAGGCAGAGCCTGGAGCTTGGCTGTACAGCAACCCTGCCCCCCTTCTCATCTCCTCCTCTTCCCCTCCTGCCTGTTCTGTCTCCTCCCTCCCACCCACCCCTGCACCCTCACTTCAACGTTTTGGTCTACAAACCCTCACCGACCACCTACTATGTGCCAGTTAGTATACAATGCGGGAAGCCCAGACTAGCCCCTGAAGAGTCTTCAGGGATGCGATGACAGTCCCTGAGCAAGGGACAATGGCACATGGTCTTGGACTGAGTGAGGGAAGGCCCCTGCTAGGTCACAGGGAGACCTGGAGGAGAGGTGGGGGCCAAGTAAGGACGTGGGAGGGCAGCCCCAGATGAAGGCTTGGTGGGAAGGATGTAAGGGGGAGAGTAACGTGTGGGGTTTTGCTGTTTAAAAAGACCACTCCAGTGGCAGGTGGAGAACAGATTGACAGGAGGCAGCTCCTCTGCTCATCATTCTGCCCACTTAGGAGCAAAGGAGCAAGAGGCCCCTGGGTGGCTGGGGTTGATGCAGGATGGGCTGCAGGGTACAACTGGCTGGGCAGTGGGCCCTGTCTTTACTCAGGGTAAGACCCTCCCTTAGGGAATGGTGGATGATTCCAGGGGTTCTGAGCTTTGCCCATGGAGGCTTTGCTCCTGGGGAGTGGGATAGGAACAGAGGACCAGGGTGGAAAACCTCAGTGAGCTGCTGGTCAGCTGGATAATGAGATGTATGGGGCTTAACCTTGGCTTCCCACATGTAAGCTGTGAGAAGACTCAGGAGATAGATAGCTGAGTACCCAGTCCTGTGGTGGGAACATGGGGGTGCCCCACAGACACCGACAGATGACCACATGCTCACATCTAGTCAGCAAAAGAACAAGTCCTGTGCTGCCTGGTGACAAGAGGGAAGCACAGTGGTTCCCCTTTTCTGCAGTTTCAATTATCCATAGTCAACCATGGTCTAAAAACATAGGAAACATTCCATGAAGAAACAACTGATAAGTTTTAAATTACTTGAATTACAGTCCACTGCTATGGTTGTTCTATTTTATGATTAGTTATTTGTTAACCTATTGTTGTTCTGTCAGCCTGATTAGCTATTTGTTAATCTGTTTATAAATGAAAGCTTATGATAAGTATATATGTATACAAATAAACATAGTATATATAGAGTCTGCTATCATCTGTGGCTTCAGGCTATCCCCAAGTCACCAAATGCCCAGGTGACAGGTTATCCCAGGGTCAAGAGTAGAAAATGTAAAGGAAGGACAGGGCTGTCAAAGAGTTGGCCCCTGAGGGTACAGTGCATGAAGCAGAGGCCCTGTGGTGACCCCAGGAAGCTGGAGATGACTCGAACATGGAACATCTCCCAGGGCAAGCCTGAGGTTTTGATTGGAGCCAACTCAAAAGAAAAGCCATGTGAGTTACAAACTGCAGGATCACAGAGGTGGGGCTGCTCAAGCCCTTTGCTACTCACATTTCACTGCATTCTAGCACTGTGCCCCCAGGCTAGAACATTCCTTCTAGTCATAAACTCATGTATGAATGGATACCATTCACCTCATATAAGGAGACTGATGCTGAGAAAGGAAGTGAAGTCAAGTCAGCAGGAAAAGAAATTTCATGCTTGAAAAAGCTGCGGCAGAGGCAAACAGGATTGTGGGCTAAGAATGGCAACAAGCGCCTCTTGTCTAACTCCTTTCCCTCTGGAATTTCCATTGAAAGAATCAAAGAAATAAAAAAGGGAGGTGAAGAGAATCTTGCGTCACAGAGGGAAGCCCATGTGTTAGTCAGCTTTCTGTTGCCGTGACAAAATACCCAAGATAATCAACTTAAAGGTGGAAAGATTTAACTTGCAATTTCCTTTTTTTTTTTCATTTTTATTTGTACATGTTTTCAGTACACAATGAGAACACTTCTTGTGTGGAGTTGGTGCATGTACACAACACACTGTAATTCCTTTTTTCATCCTTTCATCTGCTCCTATCTTCTCCCTCCCTCCATCTAGTGATCCCCTTCTAATTGAGAAAGATC
>PVJX010015562.1:0-42221 GCA_004027295.1 Dolichotis patagonum
GATATTGTTAATGGGGTAACAAGATTTAAAATTTACATTATTCTCACCACTCTGCTTGGATGAATTACGTGCTGTTCCAGTTTGTCTACTTACACTAGACTTGAGGACATGGTCAGCTATCCCAAAAATAAGAGGACATATTATGGTAATCATCCCTAATTTCCCTATCAACTTAATCTGAAACCCTTTATAACTTACACTGTCTAATTATGACTGATCTTATTTGAATCTGGTTTGTTAGATTGCTACTTTGTATTGACTGATTTTATTTAAACCTGTTATGATTGATAGCATCAAGTCTAAGAGTATAGGCAACTACACTGAAGATTACAAGATTCACTAAGATACCTACTCTGGTTTGATTATTACTTGCTTTTCATGTCTTATAATGCCTCCAATGCTTCATTTTTATTAATGTTATACACTCCTGAAACATCATGGTAACCATTGTAGATCACCTTGTATTGCGGTTTTATGTGACTTTTTTCTCTCATGCTTTTCTAGGAATTGTTTTGTTTTCTCTTGCTTTGTTTTGTTTTTCCCACTAATACAGAAAGGATAGACATACATGTAGAGACTCATGCATGTGTAGAGCTTAAAAAAAGTTTACGAGAACCAACTATATAACACATGCTGAAATGAACAACTACTTTGAAGAAAAAGAGACACTACAATACCCAGTGCTGATTCCATAATATCATGATGTGAAGTCCAGCAAAACTATCACTTTTTGTTCGAAGTGATTTTAGCTTGCTTTGCCTTGGTTAAGTTCAACACACATTAAGGTATGGACAGCTGTTTTGAGGAGAATGAGAAACACTATGACAGCCATTCTTGGCTTCCCTAATGTCTGGTCTTGAAGACCTGAAATGCCCTCCTCATCCTGCTCAGATCAATTCCATACTAGGTTGTTTCATGTGAATTCCCTGTATGTGACAATATGGACAACTATTTGGAAGAAAACAAGAGTCAGTATGATAGAGAGTGAATATCTCCAATTGTCTAGTTTTGAAATTTTCGTCTCTTACATTGCTTTCTTGTGATCTGCTTTGCTCTGTTTTGTTGTATATAATTTTACCCTTTTGATATAATTGCATGTATATTTGAGTGGGTAAGACGGATGACCATATTGCTGTTTTTGTCAGATCGTGGAGCAGAACTATTAACAGTCTCACTGTTTGAATGTCTACTTTACATGTTTTAACTTTGTAATTTGAACAACTATTTCCAAGAAGTCAGTATGTAATTTGTCAAGTAATAATTTCTTAGGTTTTTTTGTTGTTGTTCTTTTCCTTTTTTTACTTGGAATTCTGTATTGTTGCTACCCTTTATTTTGTTTTGTTTTGTTTTTACTCTTTAAATAAAAAAAAAAGAAATATCTCACAACATGAATTTTATGATATTCAGTCTACTATATATTTTTACTTATAAACATTTACATGTACATGAAATACAAGTACACACACATTTAATTAATACACACTGATTGAAATAGTGACTCCAACCCTCCTCACCAAGGTGCTGCTTCAGCTAGTACAAGGTATCTTCTGCCTGGTTCTCTGTACCTCTCAGGCAGTGGGACAACATTCTCCCACTCCAGGCCACGGCCATTTCATGCCCCCTTTACTGTATCTCCAGTCCATTACCCTTGTAGGCACATGGTACTCTACCTATACTTCCTAGATAAATTTTCTTTGAGCACAAATGACCTCCCTGATAATCTCCATTTTGGCCAGAGTTTTCCTCCAAAGACTGGTAAGGCTGAAAAAGTAAAAGACTCAACATGTCAATGAATCACAAGTGAAGGAATGTTTATTATCTGGAGTCAGAAACAAGAGTCCTTGTGAAATAACACTAATCTCTCTGTGCCTGCTTCAAACTAAGCCAAGCTCTACCTGTAGACCCATGATCAATTTCAACAACTGACAGAGAAGGCAGGCGACCCAATCCTCATGAAATCCTGGAGAGCAGATACAGAGGAATATACTTCCACTTGTAGCCAGGACTAAACATGACAGCTCTCAACACTGCTCTTAGAGACCATGACTTTATAGACAGCAGAACTCCTGCTGCAGTGTCCTCTTCTTGCCTGCTAAAAATGACCACTAAGAAAGTGCTTTGTCAAGCACATCACTCCCTTCTTAGACAACTACCATGCCAAGACAAGCCCTTTCATACCTGCACTTCATATCCTAGTTAACAAGGAGTTATGGAGCAAATGACCAAGGAAAGGCAACCAACAAGAGAAGCCCCTGAGCCTCAATCCCAAGACCTCTGTCCCCAAAATTTCCTTGTGCACATGTGAGAAACAACAATGACAAATAACATAGTGGTAATAGATGGCTAACATTATTTGCCTGATACGAATCAGGTAGGTTAATTTTCATAGCAACATCATGGGATGTTTATGTTATTCTCAAGATGTAGAAGTTGATTTAAAGACACTAACCATGTGTGTAGACTTGGTAAGCAAGTAATAGGGTCACAGGTCAGTACTAGCAGGACCTCTTGCTGCAGTCTCCAAAACCTCTGCAGAAAACTGGGAAGTCTGGGAAGTGTCTCACCAACTCAGAGGTAGCTCACCTCCTTCTGAGATCTAATTTTCTCACCTATAACATGAAATACTGGAGCAGATGACAGGTTTAGGATTTCTTTCCTACCAACAGTTTTGCACCAAACAACAGACTAAGATAGCCACATGACACTGTAACCAGAAGCTTGGCTGGGGGCCCAGAGCCAGGGGCCTTACTCCAAGTTCAGTTTTTTGAATATTTTTATTTTTATAGTAAAATATATAACATCAAATGCATCAACTTGTAAGTAAAACAGGTCAATGACATAAAGTACACAGCATTCTGTTCCTGCATCACCAACATGCATTTTCAGTTCACTGCTCCATTTTCCATTTTCTTACAACCATCATCTTACTTTGTCTCTAAACCTGTGACTACACTGGATATATTGTAGAGTTTTTTGTTGCTTCTAGACTGATTTACTCAATAAACATAAACTCCTCACAGTTCATACATGTTGTAGCATGTAACATTTTTGTAGCATGTGATAAAATCCTCCTTCCAAGGCCATAAATTCCATTTATATTGTCTGTTCATACATTTATCAGTCCACACAAGTTGCTAAGAACATAAGTGTATAAATACCTGTGGGTATTTATAAGGAAAATGGATACAACTAATGGTTGAATAGTTTTAACACATGAAAAAAACTGCTTTTAAAAAGGAAACTCCTTGCCATTTCTGAGTCAAGCAAACCTCTCTGAGCGGAGGCCTGGTGACCTGGCAGTGCATCCGTGTCACAGAGCAGCATACACAGCACTGCTCCATGAACAGGCCCAGGTTCCTGTTGCAAAGGTAGCTCTTTGCCTGTGGCTAAAGACTAACATAAAAACACATCACCTAAAGAAAATAATCTCTTTTAAAAGCATCACAATGAGGAAGATCTATGTGCACTTTGTAGGCGATTTAGGGTGGATTATTCTGGACAGCAGATCAATTTCTAGAATAAGCCTAGGATTTTTTTAACCACCCTGAAGTTAGTTCAAGAATTTAAAAAATTACTCAGTAATGAAAGTCTTCTGTTATCCTTAAAATGAATCTTTTTTCATTTTAGTGCAAGTGTTTCTTACCTTTTCCCATGTCATTGCTCCCTTGTCTCCCCCCATAAAAGGAAAAAGATTGCTTTTAAGTATTCTTTTGCAAATCTATGTTTTTTAAGTTATTTTTACATCGCCAGGTCTATATGAGCCCGGCCACTCCTCCTTTGAAGGGTCAAGTTTCACTGAAAGGCAGTATCATTGTGATGACCACCAAACTTGACAATCTTCTGGAGATGGATCAAAGAGTTAAGGTAGCTGACGGCCTTTACATTGGACTATACTACACAACACCTGGAAATAAAGAAACAAAAGTACTTCAAAAATGTTCTGGATAAAATACACCAAATAAAAAATAATTCTGAATATATCATGATAGCACAGCTATGTAATGGTACTAACTTCAACTGTGATCTAACACTGATTTTCTAAGTAAAACAAAAGAGTTCAGACAATAGCAATTAAACTTGTACTCTACTAACTGGGTGTCTGAGGTAAGTAAGATTAAAAAAAAAAGTCCCCACGTGTGACGTAGAATCTTTAGGGCAGAAAGCCCAAGTCCAGCGAACTGGGTGGGCCAAAGCAGCCTGAAGAGAGCCATGCCTTAAACAGTAGAAGCCTCCTTGTTTAGATAGTGCACCGAGCCCAAATTACAAGTTTATTGCTAACAATTTAAAGAAATGGGAGACTTGAATCCTGCAGTTCCAGGTCAAGTCATGTTCTCATGAATTAAGATCACTCCATCAGTCTGGAAAACCAACAGGATCCTACCTGAGTCGAAAGGAGAACACAAAACGTGTAAACTGCTGCCCTTTGGTCTTCCTCTTTTAAATCACACTAAAATAAGGCTGATGATTTTCAGACTCTTTATAAAGTGTTCATGTGATCTTGAAATGGTGGGAGAGGCAGTCTGCACAGCAAATGTTTCATTAGATTAAACCAGAAAGCTTCCTTAACACCCTTAGCATGGTGAGGCCTGTTCCCCAATGTAAAAGATTCCTAAGATTGCCACCCTGAAAATATGATTCATGACTCCAAAATTTGACCATCTCTCATTTTACAACTACCAGAATTTTAATTACTAAAAATTTAATGGAATCAAATCCATGACAATTCAAAGTAGATAAAGATTCTCCACTGCTGGGATTTCCTCTAATGACCACAGCACAGTTTCTGAAAGTAAGATTCAACAAGTCACCAAACAAAGTACAGCAACTCAAAATGACCTAAAAATTACTTCTGGCTTCATTTCAGAATTCCATAGTACCTAAAAATTTATAATGTCATTAACAAGCCAATTGGCTTCCTTCTCCACTCCCCCAAAATAGAAAATTTAATTAGTGTCCTGGTTTAATATGTAACTTCACCTTTTTTAAAGCTTTCTTGGAAAGATTATCTGATTTCTGTAAGGATTAAAGATGAAATTTTAAAAGGGACAAAAATAAACACTACACTCATAGCCTCTAAACAAAATAAACATGTTCCCTATAAACCCAGAGAACACACACACACACACACACACACACACACACAGTTGAAACCAGTATTTTATCCTTAAAAGAAAAATCACCAAAAAGGGAAATGTGAGTCATTAACTATGCTCCATTATTTCATGGAAAGCAGCAAGCTGCTTCTAAGTCTAAAATTATCCTCTGATGCTAAGCCCAGTGTATATTTTTCCACCTTTTCCCACTTTGATGTACATCCTTTGGCAACACATTAAACCCAATTAAAGAATGAGATCTTGTATAAAACAATGTGAGTTTCAAGTGGCCAAAATAATAAACTTAAGTATGGCAAACACACCCAGCCCCCAAAGAACCTGAGCTGTTGCTGAGCAAGGCAACAGACACCAGGGGAAACGTGAAGAAAGGCTTGAGTAGTGCATGTGGACAATGCAGGGGGCGGGACAATCCATGGCTCTCATAGAGCTAACAAGAAAGAAATAGAAATCCCAGAAAAAATGTATGTGCCCTATTGCCTATTGTGGCTCCAATTCTCACACCAATTACCATATTCTTCAGCCCTGAAGTCTAAATTCATGTGGCACTTTTCATCTGCATAAATAATTTACTCCTTTCATTCTTCTACTCTACCATCCAAAAATTTCTCACCTGTAACAGTGGACAAAATTTTTTAATTAATTTATTGGTACACTTTTGACATACATAATGATCACCTTCATCGTGGGAAATCTGTACCTATAAATAATGTATCTTGATTCCTCCTTTTTTCCCCATTCCCCTCTTCAACTATTCTTCTCTCCATTATTTACGAAAGCTTTGTTTCTATTTTCTCCCTTCTATTGCTTTTCCCTTTTCCCTTCTTTCTCTTCCCATTCCCCCGCCACACTGTTCCCTTTCCCATTTGAACATTTTCTCCCTACTTCCCAAACTCTATCAGCCATTTTGATTCATACCCTTATTTATGCTTTTGGTTCCTCACACACATTTCTGTGTGTGTGAGGAACCAAATACCAGTGTGGTATTTAAATATATGCTTCAATTTATTTCACTTAGAAGCAGCCTCCAGCTGCAACCTAAAAATGTCTCAAGTTGATCCTTCTTTGTGGAAGTACAGTACTCCACTGTATATAAAAACCATGTTTTCTTTATCCATTCACCTATTGATGGGCATTTAGGCAGTTTTCATGATTTAAACTATTATAAATTGTGCTACAATAAACATGGATATAAATATATATCACCGTAGTTTGATGCTTTTCAGGGAGCTATCAAGAAGGGGAAGAGCTAGGTCAAATGAAACCTCTAGTTTTAGTTTTTAAAGACTCTCCATACTGATTTCCATAGTGGTTGTACCAAATTACAATCACATCAACTGTGTAGAATAGTTTCTTTTTCTCCACAGCCCTGCAAGCATTTGTTATAGGTTGATTTTTTGATAACAGTCATTCTTTCCTGAATGAGACGGAATCTCAGTGTTTTCTGAATTTGCATTTCTCAAATGACCAGTGATGTTGAACTTTTTTTATATATTTATTTTCTGTTTGGACTTCTTCATCTGAGAAATGTCTATTCATTTCAGATGCCCATTTTGGGATTCTTTAAATCTGGGAGGTCTGAATTTTTAAATTCTTTACATATTCTAGATATTAGTCCTTTTGCTGAAGAATAGCTGGTAAAAATTTTTCCCATCCTGTGTGTTGCCACTTTGCTCTGTTGATGGTTTGTTTTTCTGTATAAAATCTTTTTAATATGATGAGATTCCAGTTGTTGATTCTTTGTAATATCTCTTGCGCGATTAGAGTTTTGTTCAAGTCTTTGCCTACACCTATGCCTTCAAGAGTCTGACCTACATTATCTTCCAGATTTTCTCCACATTGTGGATTATCACAAAACTAGTCTTTAATGTCCATTCTTTTCAAAATCTAAAACAGTACTGCATATTCACTGAACCAAACTGTATGCTGAATATTAACTACTGTTTATGCTTCTGAAATCAGCAGAGCAATAAACTCCTAGTAATAAAACACAGACACCTTAATAGAAATAGCATTCCATAGATAATCATTAGCACATTATAAGGCTAGATTGTGCCTATCTACAGTGTGTGTAGGACTGCTCCATAATTAATGCTTTAATCAACAGTTCAGTCTGCCTGAGAAAAGATCACGATCCGAGCCAGCTGTGCTATTTAATATTGTGTGAGGGAGGTGTATGTGGAGATGAGTTACTTGAAATTCTTCCTTCAACATTGTGCAGTACTATGTTTGATGCCTTCAGGGGTTTATCTCCGTCTTCCTTACTCTGTCTTTCTAAGGCTAAAGAGCGTAACATATTTAATTAAAATCAAAATGGTTTAAGAACAGTATTGCTTAAAAAGCTGTATTTATTTATTAGTACATGTAGTTCTATTAAATACTGATTCAATAAGTACATCAAGGAAGGTTTTACACTATCAAATAAACTCCAATATTCATGCAACGTTAATGCACATTCTTCTGCATCCATTTCTTTCACGTTTAAACTGCTGCTCAATGTCCTGAAAATTTCAAACTAACATGGTGGCCAAGGCCAAGGTGGGAAAAGCACTTACAGAACCAAAAAATAAGAATTATAAGATATAGAGGCTGAGGATTTAGCTCAGCAGCATAAGCGCCTGCCTTGCAAGCGCACAGTCCTGAGTTCGATCCCCAGTACCGATTTAAAAAAAATTATAAGAATATAAATACTTGGGCCTACATATAGAGAAATGTAAATGCTACAAAAGGAGAAAAAATATTCTTGTACTTCATAAGTAAAAAACAGCGTTCAGATTTAGAAAAAAATACATTCTTATTTATTCTTATTTCCTGAGTAGTTTTATCTTCATCCAAAAATATATACTATTTTTCATCCAAATGTACATACTATTTTTGAAGGAAATTAAATTTTTAAAGTTAAAAGAAAGTTTTCAAAACCTCACCAATAGAGATATATATTACCCTTAAGAACCTGTTCCAAATGCACATAGACAGAAACAGGCCATGCCCACAGTATTATATATTAGTTCATGCTATAATTCTTTTGCTAAATTCTATACCTCTAACGCAAGTATATCTAAGAAAGGCTGCAAATACAGATTACATTATTTTAACACCTCACAGGACTCCACTGTGTAAATGGACCAAAGCTTTGCTACAATTACACAAAAATAAATTTTTAGCATCAGTTTTCACATACATCTCCAATTATCCTACACTCCAAGAAGTGCCTTAATCAAAGGGAACATACATGCTGGCACATATTACTTAGCAGATTTCCAGAACTAAGAACCAAGTGCTCTCTGGCCTCAAACCTTTGCCAAGACTGAGTTTGATACATTTTAATTTTTATTTGTGCATGATAAATCCTAAATTCCATTAATCACTTCAACTATCTTTATAATGCTTTTGCTTGGCAACAGTTTCTCAGTTTTATGTAGCAAATATCACTCACTTTTTTCTATAGACTCTGCACCTCAAATGATGTACATAAAGTATTTCTCTAGCTTATGAGAATATATATTTTCCCTTTCCTTGTTTCTAATACTTTCCTTTTGTATTTCCAGTCACCTGGAATTAGCTTTAGTATAAGGTAGGATAAAAGGAGTCTGTGTTATTCCCAAAATGGATAGTTCACTGTCCAATCATCGCTCACTAAACAATCTATTTCATACTGATTTGAAATATTGTCTTTATTGTTTACCAAATAACCAAAACATAACTGTACTATTTATTATTGAACTTTATTTTGTTCCACTGACTAGGTAAGAGATACAGTAAATGATTCATTTATAGTCTACTCCAGCATCCACTGCCAGTGTCAAATTCTGTCTTTACTGCTACCAAATGGTTGTGTAGCTTTGAATAGGCTGTTAAATTCTCTGTCTTACTTTCCTTACACATACAGCAACATAATGGTACCTGTTATAATTAACTATAGTGTCAACTTGAATAAAATAAACTCCCAGCTATTTGGTTTAGCATAGTTCTCAGAGTGTTTGACTGATCCTGTTATGGCTTGTATCTGGATGTTCCCCAAAGCCTCAGGTGCTCATAGGTGGGGCCTTGTTGGAGATAGATGGATCTAAGATGTGCAATATTAGGATAAAACTAAATTGACAGTTCTGGGTATGGATAACAGATGCCTATGTTGGGTGTCAGTGGCACCAATCAACAGGCTCATAGCCTGGATGGAATATAAAAGGAAAAGATGAAAAGCAGGCTACTGCTGATTGCTACTGCTGCCTCCTGTCTGCTCTACCATGGACTGTTTCTCCTCTGCCATGGCCCTCTGCCATAGCACCCTACTTTTAAACCAGCTGCCTGTGAACTAAAACCTCTATAACTTGTGAGATAAGATAATACTTTCCCTCTTTTAACTTGTAGGTGTTAGATATTTTGTCTCAGCAAGGAGAAAAACAACTAAGACAAATGTAGTAACGGAAAAGTGAAGACCTACTCTCAGTGTAGATGGCACCAGCCAATAGGCTTGTAGACTGGGTGGAACACAAATGCAAACATAAGGAAGTTTGCTCTGCTTCCCTTGGAAGTGCTCTGGTCTTCGCCATTGCCTTCGGACATCAGTCTTCAGGCTCCCAGCAGAGGCCCTGCAGCCTTTTACCAGAGACACTTCTGTTGGCTGATACCAACTCTGCACAGAACTTTGCAGTGAGTTCCAGGCATTCAACTTTTGACCAGATCTCTTCACACCTCCAGCATGCGAACAGCCCTTTTGCCTTATTCTTCACCTGACACTGCAGATGGCCATGTCAGCCTACTTTGTAAATCTATAGACAAGCAGATAAGATCAATCAATCTTATATTAAATCTTGTTTCTCTAGTGAACAGTGATGGATACAGTACCTTGTCACTGTATCACTCTAAAGTGTAAAAACCACATATGTGCTAATTATTACAATCCTCAAAAGTAAGGAGAGATTTGATTCCTGTCTTTAAGAATCCAGAGATCACTGAAAAAGATTTAGTCAAGTGGTCACGAAATTAACACACACAAACCATGCTAAGTTTATCAAGGGGATCTTGATCCAATCTACCACCAACAAAGCCAAATGGAATTTTTAAAGATAGCCCTTTTTTTCTTTTAGAGACAAGTGGTTTCTCTGAAATTCCTCAGGCCCAGGGCATAAATGCCACCCCTCCCCTCTTCAGCCCAGATGAATGGACAGGATATGGATATGCTGACACCAGAAGGTCAGAGGTCAGGGTCCAGCTGAGATGGGTAGCATAACCACTCACCCTCTCATGTCCTTGTCCTATCATTTAAAATGGCTGAACATGCAGATGCTGGACTCAAGACAAGGCCCTAGTTTCACTTCCACCAGGAAGAGAGGGAGTGGGCCAAGGCCTGGAACAATGAAGTAAGCCTGGATGTATGACTGTCTCGCATTCCCTCTTCCCTATTTCTGGCACGCCCTTAAACACCTAGAGGGCAGGGGATGAGTTGAGGCATATGAGGCCCCTCCACCTCTGAAGTAGCTTTGAGTAAAGCCTTTTTCCTTTTCACCAAAATAAACGGCCTCTGATGGTTTAGACAGCAGCAAGCAAGCATATGAACCTGAGCACAGAAACCTATGTGGCCAGGAGCAAATCTGGTAGGTGAGAGAAGGGGACTTCAAAAAGTAATATCTGGATTAAGAGCTAAAAGGGAAGGTAGCAGCAAGTGAAGTAAGATGATGGGAGGTAGACAAGTGGGAGGCTAGATTCAGTCCAGCCACTTAGGACTGACGACAGAGCCCCACATCTACCTTTTCTGAGAAGGTTTGTGTATGCCGTCCCGTTTGCCACAATTTCACAAAAGCTGTTTTCTGCTTACTTTCAACTTCTCAGCTTAAAGCCTCTTCCTCAGAAAGACACTTCACAACCACCTACTTATGAGGGCCAGAGACAAGGCCGTTGATAAAAGAATGATGTAAATCATATCATACAATTGTATTCATTCAACAGAAACATTCACAGCTGGGTATGTTCCAAGACCTCTAGCATCAGTAAGACATAGAAGTGGTTCTTCAACTGCAAGACTATCCTCTCCAAACATAAATGTGCAGGTTTCTGTAAAATTATCATCTTTTCTTTATGTGAAAACAGCAGCATTCTGCTCACAGTTAGAATGATCTCAGCTGGTGAGAGCTTCCCCTAGAGCCTGAAAAACACAACTTGCCTTGTCTAAATACTGAAAAGAATGCCCCTTCTCTAAACACAAGGTCAGGTATGGCCTAAGAACCCACGAGCATTGTTGTTGGTGGCACCAAAGATACATTCTAATTATATATGTACATGATTATTCGGTCTCCAACACTGCACTGCCTGTTCCATGAGGGCAGGGAATGAGTATTTTATTCACTTCTCTACACCCAGAAATTAGTGTAAAGCCCATCAGATAACAGATTTAGTACTACTGATTTAGTATCTGCTATTTTAAGACACAGAACGACCACAGGGAAGTCCTGAATCAGGATGGAAAAGTAAGTCATATCAGGAAAGACCTTATTGCTCCTTAGTTAGGATTACGGTCTGTGGAACCAGAAGCCATTAAAGGCCTTAAGCACGAAAGCAGCAAGGACATACTTGGCTTGGCTAAAATGTGGAGAACGGAGCAAACACAGTCAACAGGGATGGAAGCAGTACTCCTGAAAAACACTAACAGGAGGGGTTAGGTCATGGTTTGGAGGGGTACTGAGCAGGGGACTACCTAAGCCATTGACACAGTGTTTCAAAAACCGACATTATGATAAGTGCCATTATTTCTTATGGACAGGTTTGATATCAGAAAAGGATACTCTACTCTATTCATAAGTCATAACCTTAACATAAATTATGAACCTGTACAAGACAGAAATAAGTCACTGAACCTGCAGAGTAAAAATGAGAGTAAAACCTAAAATAAAGTCTGCCCTCTGGAGAGGAGCCTCAGTTCTGAGAAATTTCACTCATCCAAGGGACACTGCCAACCATATCTTAAAGTCAGCTCCTGCTTAGGATACGCACTGACTGTGCAACACTACTCAATCAGGAACACAAAGCAGAGGGGCTAAGTGTCTTCACACTGCCATATTGGTAAATAAATAGCACTCAGGTTTATTACTCCCAAGAAAATAAGTAGTAAATACTGTAAGCCTTCTTTCCCATGATGCTATTTGGAAAAATTATTTTGAATGTTCTCCATCTTCATAATCCTGAAAAATATAAGGCATATTAAGTTCTGTTGTATGTTTATGAGTGGTTTTTTAGGAAGGGAGAGGCAATTTGAAGCCCTCCACATTTGTAGCATCCAGCTGCGTTCGTGCTGCTTCTCTGGGATCCTATCCCTCACAAGTGCATGCGCACATGAGGCACTACTGGGAATGCTTTAGGCCTAGGGAGCCTGCTGACTGGTAACAAGAATGAATAAATTGTATAAAATGTTTCAAAACTCTCATAAATCCATCTTTTTTTTTTCAGAAACTGTGAGCAAGTTTTTCAGTCTTTCTTTTCTTAGAAGTTAAATGGCTTCCTATCAACATAGCTTCCCTCTAGAAGCTCAATAGCAGTAAATTAAGTACATCTATGCTACCAAATGTTAAGATATTATTCAATCCAACAAAGACAGAAAAGTTAATGTAACTTTCCTGTTTGAGACAAATGCTGGTGAAGCAGTATAGCAGTATTTATTATTTAAAGTGTCAAATCCTGACAGCTTATTTGACATATTAAATGAAGTGTAATCCTCAGAAACAGAACTGCACACCTTTTTCCACCCATGTGCATATTGCAATCAAGACAGACTTTATGATTCCAACAATCTACTCAGGAGCAAGGGAAGACTAAAACATACAAAATTGTGAACTCATCTTGCACAAGGAGAGTTTTTAAATCATAATAGTTCATAAAGTAGCTCATAAAAACACATTTTAATAACCAGTTTAAAAACTTGTGAACAGACTAACATCTTATCCTTCATCAGTAACGCCAATTACAATATGAGAATAGCATCCTCTAAAGCTTCCACTAATAAGGAAGCCATCCAAGAAGCACATAGTTGAGAATCTATAGGTAACAAGGCTACATCTACTTTAATTCATAAACCACTCCTATATAGTGGTTATCTTTAAATGCTAGATTATTTTTAAACTTTGTATTTTAATTTAAAGGTTAAAGGACCAAAACTTACAAGTTTATACCAAATGAAGTTATCAGGTTAGTAAAAGCTCCCAGGAGATTACTACGCAGAAGAACACATTTTTTAAAACAAATCTCCAATTCTGTTTCTCAACTTACATGTTAATACTGGCTCCAAAAATCTAAAAAGATTCTGCAGAAGCTGGCAAAGCAAGATTCATTCCAGAAATCACTTCACAGATCATCTTATGGTCTGAGCACATTGCATTGAAGCTACAATAAATGCCAGCCAGGGATTAAGCCAAACCATCCACCTCACCCAGCAAGAGGCACTCTTCTTTGCTCGGGGTGATCTTGCCAGGCATGTTTCTTTCTGGATGGAGGATGAAAGTCACAGCCCATCTCATTACCAAGGTTGTGGTAGTGGTTTTTCCATTTTGTTCTACAGAATTTTGTTTGAAATGCACAGAAAACCAGAATGTTTTTCCATTCTTGGTTTCCTGCATGTTGCATTTTCTGTTCCCAAAAGAGGTGCCCAGGAAGGGTTACAAATAATCTACATTCGAGTAAAAAGGAGATCTCCCGTTTCTTAGGGTATCCCCACCTCACTTCATTCTTTTTTGCTCTGAAGGCACTGTCTTTGGTCGCTCTTTTGTGGAGAAGCTAGAAGTGACAGATGCTCAGAAGATGCCTGGTCTACAGGCAAGAGATGAGGCAGAGCATCACCAAATCACCAGGACCAACTAACTCACAGAGGCACTCCTCTATGCCTTACATATCCTAACAACTCCCCTCTTTTCCTGTGTGCACAGCACAGAGTCGGCTCCATGACACTGTTCTCCCTACGGTCAAGACTGGGGGTATCTTCATCCAAAAGAAATGCAATCAAAAGTGATTAGCAGCTTCATATGATGCCTCTACTCCACTCTTTGGAGAAACAGGAAAGTATCCACGCCTTTAGAAGAAACTCAGCAACACAAATTAATCCCGGGCTCTACAGAGGGCAAGGCACGTGTTCTAGAAGTCCTAATCTAAATGACCAACGGAGCTATTCATGGTTCTAGAACTTGGCTAGAAACTAGGCTTGCTCCCATAATCTCCTAAATTTCTCCTATCCCTTATTTTCAACATAATACGGGAAAGTGAAGGATGGGAATAAGAAGTAAATATGATGAAGTAGAAATAAAATGTAATGATAGATTCATCTAATTACCAAAGACAAGGGAAAAAGTAGAAATACAACTGCTGATGACCTATAAACCAGCTAATGGAAATAATCACTCTTTTATTTATATGTTCATATAAAAAATCATCAAGTTACAGGAATTACAGATTAATGCCCAATATGTAAAATCTCTGTATTTTAGCTCCTATGATAGTCATATTTTTATAAGCTTTTCTCATATAATATGTTTTATGGCCTGCTTTTTTCAGTTAGCAACAGTCATAAATATTTTCCTATACCAATAAATATTGCTGTATGGATGAAACAGCTATAGAAATTCTATAGACATCTCATGGTTTACCTCCCTGCTCCCCACATTTAGGTTGTTTCTAATGTCCCACCACAATAACTATCAAAGTGAACAATCCTACATACAAATTTTGACTGCTTATACATTTACTGTATTTTCTGTGGACAGATTCCTAAACACAGAATTACAGGGAAAAGAATCACTGATCTCAAGAAGCATTATAATAGTCTATCCTCTCCCCATCAAATGATAACCCACATTCTTCCATTCTTGCTAAATCATGTTATCATCTCTTCTAATCTTTGCCAATTTAAACAATAAAGTCATATGTTGGTGTTTGTTAGGGTTTGGTTCTAGAAGTCCCCGTAAAGCCTCATGCAGTCCAAGGGTTTTGCTGGAGGTGGCTGAATCTAAAGTGTGACTGATTCCTATGCAATACTGGGATTAAGGGTGCTGGGATTACGGATGCATGATTGCTGGATCAGTCCACTGACTGGACAGACATCACCCTAATCCCAGTAGACTGGATATAATAAAAGGAACAGAAAGAGGCTTGTCTTGAGCTTTCTTGTTGCTTTTGCTGTCTTCCACCACCATGAACTAACTGCCCCTCCACCATGTGCCACCCTGCCTTGGACCCTGTAGATTATGGACTGAAACCTCTACACACTGTAAGGTAAATAAACTTTTCCTCCCTTAATTTTGGGGGTCAGGAATTTTGTCTCAGAAATGAAAAAAATAAGTAAGATGGTATTTGACTTCCAGGAATTTTAGAACTGCATCCTGGCCATTTGTAGCTCTTTCATATATTGTCTTTCCATATTTCTGTGTAGATTTTCTATCACAGTACTCATCTTTTCCTTACTAACAGCTTTTAGATATTTCTTGGTTTGACATTTAAGGCCAGAACACATAGTTAAAAATTACTGTAGTTACCAGCTCTGCAACCAGCTGGACTGGTTTCAAATTCTGACTCTGCAGCTGAAGTCATGTAACCTTGAACAGCTTAATCTCTCTTGTGTTCTGCTCCTCATCGATAAAATGGGGATAATAGTTGCATTTTCATAGGTGTTATGGGCAGTAAGTGAATTAAAACAGTTTCTAGCCGTTTAGTCATTTGTACAATTAAAGAAGTTGATTTTAAATTTATGAACTTAATAGTTTTTTAGGGTATTGTCTAATTTCTAAAAGGTATATTTTTAAAGACATAATTTTAAGTAATATCAAGAACGCATGCATATCATATTCCTTTAACATACTATATCCATATGAATAAAAAAAGGAACAGGAAATAGATACTCATTTCACAAGCCTTAACTGAATTCTACCACTGGACAGGCATTGTGGACACAATGAAATACTGACATATAAAATTGCTTTCTTTATACAGTACTAAGCAGGAGAAAACCAACAAGGAGACAGTTGCTTAAAGAGAATTGGGCCACGTGCTACATGTACAGAGCCACAGCATGCAATTTTCACTGGAAGAAGATAGGTATACAATCCATACCAAATGGAAGAGTAAGTCACCCTGTGAAAATAAGCTGAGACACTAACAAGGAGTAGTGAGTAGTCAGGCACAAACTCTAAGATAGGAAGGCTTTCCACAAAGAGGAAATACTATGGGACAAGGACTAGAAAGCTGAAATATTCATTCTGATATGACAAATGTCATTTGGCAATGATATCAAAGATATAATATAGTTACAGCATGGAGCATATATATAAATAGCTATGATAATCAAGACTGTCAATAAGGAGTGGCTCCAGATCCTCAATGGAATTTAGAAAGGCTTAATGCCTGCAGTCATAAGGAAGCACTGAAGAGTTCTAAGCAGAGTAGCAACATCAGGTTTAATCTTTAGAAATATCATTATAGGACTGAAAATGTAGCTCAGTGATACAGCATGTGGGAATTCACTCAGATAATAAATTAGAGAACAGTAAGACTAGATGTATAAAATGTCTTCACCTAAAATCAGGCCAAGGTCCTTCCTGCCTCAACTATGGAACGAAAGGATTGAAGGTGCAGGAGGGAAGGATTGAAATCAACTGAAGAGTGACTCATCTATGGCCTCAGGTCCTCACAAATAGGAAAATTAAAAAGAGCTCTATCTTCTGAGTCTCTAAGTCTGGGATGCTATTCATCACGTCCTACAAAACCTGATGATGGGTGTCCTTACATTTTTTTCTAAATTACTTCAAAATCTCCCCTTGAAGAACATACCAGTCTTCGTTCTGAAACTTTAGGCACAGAATGATGAGTCAGTACTGCTCTAAAAAATTACCTTCCATTTTTTAAAAAGATAATCAAAGCCCCTTTAAGGGCAGACAACTTGATGGCTAGAAAGTCCTACATCTATACAGTCAAACCACGAAGGGGCACGTTTGAACAATGCAGCTGAAACAGACTTGTGACCTTATAAGGATATAGACAAAACAAATTCAATTTCTCCTACTATACTCTCAACATAGTCAATACAGAATATTTCTGTGACCTCTAGTCACCAAAATGAATGAGGATTTCTCAGAACCACTGACCAGTTCTCCAGATGATTGCTCAGCAAATACCAGGTGGATATCTGCTAACTCAGTTCAATTCTGATACTGTCTATCTGACACAGATTGAAAGCTCATTCCCACAAGACCACCAGCCACTTCTGATGTCAACACAAGCACAGGTTATGGCCTGTGCTTCTGACCAACCTGCTGAAAGCCGGAGGTCCCAATACTCTCTGCTTGGGTTCAATTAATTTGTTACACTGGCTTTCAGAACATAGGGAAACATTTATCTTTCATTTATCCATTTATTATAAAGAATACTACAAAGGATTAGATGAGCAGGTAGATGGAAGACACACGCAGGGCGAGCCAGACATGACAGAAGTGCAGAGCTTCCGAGCCCTGTCCTGGGACACCACCTTCCAGGAACTGCCGTATGCTCAGCTGTTACAAAGTCCACTCAGATCTTCTGACCGTGAGTTTTAATAGGAGACTGCCTGTGGTAGGCATCCTAGAATAAATCATTCACCTCTGCTGAACAACTTAACCTCAACTTTTTTCCCCTTCCCAGAGACTGTGGGTGGGGCTGAAAGTTCAACTCTAATCATTCCCTGGCCTTGGACTAGCCCCGCTCCTGAAGCTGCCCCGCAGGCCTTAGTCACTAGACACTGCAGTAGCAGAAAAAAGGCAATTTTATTATGTCTGGGTATATAGTCAGTGGCAGAGCACTTTCCTAGCAAGCGCAATGCCCTGGGTTTGAGCATATGGCATAGAAAATAACAGTCTTATGCTAAAGATCTTAGGGTTTTAGAAGTTTTCTTTTGGCGAACTAAGACCAAATACACAGTTTGTAATATCACAGTCTTCAATAATATCATTCACATTCTTCATTCTGTTTTTTCCTTCTTCTCAAGAGTCTCAGTGTCTTGCAAGTATACTTATCACTTGTCTATCTGTTCATATTTTAGCAGAGGCAGAAAAAACTTTAAGCTCACAGATTTACTTAAGCAAGAGTATTTTTGCCATTTTTATATAAATGGTAGTAGTTTTTCCAGTTATGAAAAGTTTATAATGATTCATTTTAAGTTAATGTTAAGTTAGTATGGTGGTTATTTTTATAGTTTGATTAACTGGATTGACAGTCAGCTAAATAGTGGTAAAACAATATATATTTCTGGGTGTACCTGAGTTTTTTTCCAGAAGAAAGTGGCATCTGAACCAAAAGTTTAAATAAAGATCATCTAACCCCTTGCAGGCCTAGATAGAATAAAAGTCAAAGGAAAAGTGAATTTGCTTTCCATTTTGGGCTGGAGTTTACATGTTCTGCGCTCGGACTTCAGAGGTTTTGGTTCTTTGGGCATTTGAGCTCCAAGACTAAAGCCAAGTATCACTCTACTTCTCAGGTCTTCAGCCTCAGATGATACATTCATCATCAAAAATATGATGGATGTTTAACTTTTTAAAATATGACTACAGTAGAAGACACACTGTCATTGAGGGATTTCCTGGCCTTCGTACCTGCATGAATGAAATGCCTTAATAAATCCACTTTCATATCTATATTCTGTAGGTTCTATTTTGCTGAAGAATCTTGACAACTACAGTTGTAAAAATGAATACAGGTGAATGAAGACAAAACTGAATGATAAATTTAGGAAACAAATTACTCCACGCTATGAAAAGAACCTACTTTACTGAAATCATTGATAGCCTCAATCAGCAGACATAGTGCCACTAGACACCAGGAATCCAGACATTATAAAAGGCAAACCAGTACATAACACATAACAGCAGCATAACTCACTGCCATACAAAATGGTAAGGGGTAATAGTCATCAAATTTCAGACAACTGAGAGAGGTTTTTAAATTTTCTGTTTAAGACATATCCTTTCATATAAGGTAGTTCATGATAAAGAAAAAAAGACTGAAATTATTTAAATCTGAGTATCTGAACACATAGAAAGCACAAGGATAACACAAGGCTAAGACATGTCAAAGAGCACAGGGATAACACACCACAGACAAAGCCACTCACATGACAGAGCCCAATGGTATCGTCACCCTTGCTGCTTACACAACTAGAGTTTAAGTGTGATACATAAACCTATAATCCTCAACAATTGTAATGAACAACTTTGAATTGCCACATATCCAGTGCCATGCCCATATTAAGTAAAGGGATTTCAATGTGTCTGTGTTGACATCACCTTTTCCCAATTAGAAAAGTAGATATACAGTGAAAATTCAACCATTATACTCTCTCTGGTAAAAATTTCTGAGGTATTGCTGCAGTAATACAAAAATTTCATCCTAGTTCCACAGTATCTCCATTCCAACAAGCCAACAGGCCATTCAGAAAAGACTTAGCAATGCCACTGTTTAAAACTGAAGGAGGTGAGAAAAAGAATTAAGATATATTATGCATATATACCAACTCATCACAAAGAATATAATCATCTTGTACTGCAATAATGTATTAATTAAAAAACTGAAAAAAGATCAAAAAGGAAAGAAAATGTATTTAAGAAGATATACAGAATATCAAACCTTATACAATAAGAAATGATTGAGTCAATAAACTAGACAAATTTTATATATGTGTACATGCTTATGTCATGTATGCTTGCATATGTATATACACACATACACATTTCTAAGCATTTTTAAGGTGCTAAGAATGATTTATTGCAAAAATTTCTAGCACCATAACCAAAATCCACCTCTATATTCTCAGCAAACTGCTAGACTTCTTCGGGCCTCTTTCTTCACACTTAGGAAAGCATACAGTGACAGTGTTACAAGGTCCAACCAACTGAACATAAATAGAAGTGATTCTTTTTTCTGCTGCCATATAATAAATTATCACAAACCTATGAGCTTAAAACAATACCCATTTATTAGTTCACAATTCTACAAATCAGAAGCCTGGGCCAGCTCAAATGAACTCTATGTTCAGAGTCTTACAAGGTCAAAATAAAGATGTAGCTACACTGCAATCTTGCCTGAAGAAACCATTCAGGTTGCTAGCAGAATCCAGCTTTTTAAGACTATGGGGGTCCCTATTTTCCTTGCTGACGTCATATGAATGCTTCTCTCTGCTCCTCGAAACTGCCTGCTTTCCTTCTCACCAGGACCCTTCCATCTTTAAGGCAGCAACAGTGTGGCCAAAGCCATGCTTATACTGCACTTCCAGTCTCTTACTTCTCCTTCTGCTGTCAGACAGAAAAAAATTCCCTTTCAAATGGTGCATACAATCATATAATCTCCCTTCTGTCACACAAAGTAACAGTATCAGAAATGATATCTTTTCATACTGAAGTTTACATCTACTCAAAAGGCAAGGAACTATAAAAGAGGGAGTCATCAAAGGTCATATTTCATTCTGCCTACACATTCCTCTTCCAAACCTGGCCAGGGAAAATCTCCCATGCTTTCCCAACATATTCTTTCCTTCTGACGACCTTGAAAACCATGTGTGACAATACTGAAGAACCCATCCCAGGATCCCTGAAACAAAAATAGGAAGTAAGAGTAAAAAGGGCTTCGAGCAACAAAGTGCCCCTAAGATTTCTTAGTAAACTAAGAAGCTTAGAGTATAACGAAGTTAGGCAAAATATAGGTTAACACAAAGGTCTACTGGTTAAAAATTAGGTTAAGAAGAGAATTTCCACTGTGGTAACTGACTATGGAAATGAAGAAAAAACCTGGTTCAGAAGCCCATTAAGTCTTTCATGAAACTGTACTACTCCAGTCAGTCAGGAGCTGTGAGTAGTCAAAAGCCTGCGAATGTGAAATCCCTAAATTTAAATAAACAGTGCACTGAACAAAAAAGTTATGCAACTCCCAAAGAGGCCACATGCACCCCATCACTGTTATTAAATCTGGCCAAATAAAAGAGAGATCAAAAATAGTTCTTCCAAAATCGCAGAGCCAAATAAAAGTAGGAGCTTCTTTTACTCTAAGGGTTGAGGATGTCAGAATGCTTGCCCAGCAGGACGGCAACACTGTTAGAGACAATCACTGCTGTTACTCCCATCTTTTCCTTTCACAAATAGTATTTACTGTGGACAATATTTTGATACATGTAAAGATAAAAGCGGACTATCCTCTATATGTGTCTAAGTGCTCCAACTAGGATCTACGAGGAAAGTTCAGAATGAATTATAAGATAATACAATTTCTTTCACATAATTCATACAAAGGCCTAAAAATATTACCTGTAGTTCCTTCAAAGGCCTCAGAATCTAAACTAACCTCCTGGGAGCTGGGGGTTCATTTGAAGTATTACAGGCAGCTTCTCTCCATTCATGCACACCACACATAATTCGATAAAGGAGAGAGGATTAGAACAGAGGGACTTCAACGTCACATTTAGAATCTGGAAGTTGGACTAAATGTTAAATGTTACATCCTGAAGCAGCAGACATCACCCGATGATTTAGTATCCTATGAAAATACAACACTGACAATCTGTAAGGAGACTTGACTGGGTTTCACAACCATGAAATTTTAAATAGCTACAGCTCTTTTCTTAGACTTTATCATATACTGAACACCATATAAATCATCTTAAGCACTTGAGCTCTCAAAATGATTAGGGAAACAAAATCAAAACCAAAAACAAAAAATTGCAAAGTGTTGTATTATGAAATTTTCAAATTTGCTATTTCATCTCCCACTGCCTCAACATCCCTACCCATGTAAGTGTGAGCCCATCAAGGTGACGGGGTACACAATACGATAAAGATGGCCCTTGCAAGTTCACCTCGCTGCCTTCCCTGACCTGGCAACAAAGCTGCCCATGAAGTGCCCTGCTGTCTTGTCTTGTGTACTCCTCCATGACCCCCAGCAAAGGCATTTAAACACCAGTCTTCTTTCATGCTCTCTCAGCTCCTACCTCTTCAGCTGAGCCCACTCTCAATGCACCCCGGTGCCTCCCCCTGTATGCAGTGATTCCATCTCACTAAGACCTGAGAGTTTTCTTGAGCCTAGCCTGTATCCCCTCTTATAGCCACACCTAATTGATCATCGTATAAAAGAATACAGAAAAAAGGTACAGAGTATTGAAACAAAATGGAAAAAATTAAGCAACAAAGCAGATGAAGGAAACCCACTGATTTCTTACCCAATATCTTGTCCATCTGGCTTGGATTGAAGGGGCTGCTCATCCCTGGGAAGTCCCACCAGGTACTCACTTTTGACATTAAAGTAGCTCTTATATGGCACCTCTTCGCAGTGTTACAGTTTAGATCTGAAATGTCTACCCAGTTTTTCATGTCTGTGAAAGATGACTAGAGCAAGGGGGTGCCATTCTCACCAATGCATTCACTCACTGATGCACTCAGCAGCTGAAGATGCTGTTGGAATGTGGAGTCTAGTTGGAAGTAGGTCACTGGAGGTGTGACCTGGAAGGGTACACTGCACTCTTCTCCCTGGCTCCTCCCTCCCTCCCTCTCTGTTTCCTGGCTGCCACAGGAAGGTATTTCGCCCAGCACCTTCTATCATGCTATTTCCCTGCCTTAGAACCAGCTGACCATAGACTGAAACCATGAGCCAAAATAAATCTCTCCTCCTTTAAATTGTGCAGTGTTAGGTATTTTGTCACGTGGCTGGAAAGTAACTAAGATACCCCAATTCTCATTATTCATTTGTCTGTTTCCACTTCCTCAGAGTCTGATGCCCTCAGACTCTGCATGTAGCACAAGAGGGTTAGCAGAATAGAAGGTGCTCTGCAAGATTTAGCGCCCCCCAGTATTAAATTCTTCCTTCCCTCCCCCAGTGATATTGTCCTGGAAACAGTTTCCATTTTCCCCAAACAACTTTTGCCATTTTCAGTATACTTCTAAGTAATCTGGAGAATGCTTAAATTTTTCCAACTATATTGAAACCAAAATTCATAGAAACTCAGTCTAAACCTTAAAGAATAACTATGAGGAAAAGTTTAAAAAACTGTACAACCATCAACAGTAAAAACTTCAAGAAGAGCCTAAATCTCAAGGGAAATTATTTTCTGTTGTTAGTTTCCCTTCAGATGTGGGTCCACTGTCAAGTGCACCCGTGAGTTATAATTCATTAACAACTTTTTTTTACATGATTCAAGTTATCCTTATTATACACCCATGGTCCCATCGCAGGAATTCTCTTATTCGATTCTCACAGCACTGAAAAGGTTTCTTATACCTTTTCCTAAAATCAGTTCTGAAAAAGGTGCATTATGATCAGATACCCTCAAGCCCAGTCACAGCAGGTCTGGATTAGTTATTATAACAACCACTCCAGGGGATGTGGCCTTAGTGGTGTACTCCTGTAATCCTAACACTCTGGGAGGCAGACACAGTAGAATCAAAAGTGTGAATTCATCCTGGAAAATTCAGCAACTTAGTGAGAACCTATCTCAAAAAATTTTTTTTAAAAATGTAAGTGATTGGGATGTAGCTCAATGTGAGGATTCGATGCTTAGTAGGCCACATATTCATGTGTGTGCTTACACACACACTGTCATGGTTTATGTCAGTGGCCCCCATGCCTCATGTATTTGCATTGTGCATTTGTGATTGGTTCATTGTCTAGTGCTTGGATTGGTGGTGTCAGTGCTACACCCTCTTAGGGGTGGAGCCAGGATGTGATGTAATGGCAGGAAGAAGATGTGTCTTTCTCTTGACTGTTTCCGCTTGCTGTTTGCAGCCTCCATGAACTGCGGCCCTGCCATGCCACCCTGCCTTGGAGCCAACTAAGTATGGACTGTAACCTCCAAAAACTGTAGGAAATAAACGTTCCCTTTCCCAACTTTGGACATCAGGTATTTTGTCTCAGCAATGAGTAAAAAGTAACTAAGACACACACACACAAACACACAGACACCCCATATTCCGCTGACAGTACAATCAATGTCTTCCACTGCAATTCTACTTTGCAGTATGATAACAAGTATTGGAGATTCCTCCAAGGAGCTTGTATAGTCCCTTTCCCTCAGAAAAACAAATATATATACATATATATAAACATAATAGTTTTAGGAAATTATAGGTCTTCTGTAGTCTACCAATTTCGACAAATGGCACTGGGATAGAAGCCTGTGTCAAGGAAAAAGACATGCTGAAGATATTAAAGCAGAGATCTTACAATTCCAATCAAGCAATTAAGGAACAAGAGAATCTGACTCAAATAAAACCATAATTAATGACATGTTTAATTAAACACCTCAACAAATTTAATGCCTCACCAAATCAACACATGAACAGATTTATGTAACATTCTCCTGAGCAAGGATCTATGAAAAATACAGCTTACATATCATGAAAGCATGAAGAAATTAGTTCAAATTGATTAAAATATTTTAGTGTGACAAAAAGCACATATCACAATATATAGTCTACCTAAATAAGTGTGATCATTGAGAAAAATCAAAATATATAGTGTATTAGAGATACTATGGTTTGACCATGTCCTCTCTCCCCAAGAATTCCTACGTCTTGAATCATAATGCCTAAGATTAGTGGGAGAGTTGAGGCCTAGAGAGAGGTTTTTGTGTCATGGAGACAAAGCATGCATAAATGTACTAATAATGCTTTTCTTGCCGAGTGTGATCTCACTCCAGATAAACTAGAATAGTTACTAGAAAAATGAGGATTAAAAAGCAAGACAGTCCCTTTTATTTTGTCTCCTGCACAATATCCACTTGTCTCTCTGATTTCTGGCATTAGTTGAAACCACAGATGCAGCCACTCAATCTTGGATTCCCCTGTCTCCAGAATTATGAGCCAAAATAAACCCCTTGTATAAACTATTCAGGCTCAGGTATTTGGTTATAGCAACAGAAAAAGAACTGAGATAATCTAATCATGTATCTCTGTCTGAATCTAGGATACTATCACAAAATGCTTTAGGTTGCATAATTTACAAGTACAAAAATCATTTCTCCCAGACTGGAATCTGAGGAGCCAGGAACAAGGCACCAGTAGGTTTTGTGTTTAGCGAAGGCTCACTGTTTCAAAGATGGCAGGGATCTTGTGATGATCTCCTCACATGGCAGAAAGGAGCGGTTTCTTCCTTCAGTATCTTTGTAAGTACTAATTCCATTTGTAAAGGCAGAGCCCTCAGGATTTAATCACCTCCTAAAGCATCAACACCTGAATATCTCAGCAATAACGCTTCAACATAAAAATTTTGGGTAGAATCAAGCTTAAACCAGAGCAATATTCCTACAAAATTCATTAAAAAAGAAAGCATATTTCATTCAATGCAATAGAAAGTTATATTATTTACAGACTAAATTATCATTCTAAATGTTGACTTAACTACAGTATTCAAAGAATCCTCTGGTGAATCCTTTTGTGTTAAAAATGACTGCTAGGGATTGAACTACTTCCCCAAAAATGTATACGATAAAGTCTTCACTGCAGCACCTCAGTATGTGACTTTATCTGGATATGGGGCACTGCAGATATAATTACTAAAGTTAAAATGAGGTCATACTGGAGTAGGTTGGGCCCAATTCAAAATGACTGGTGCCCTTAAAGAACATATAAAAGTTGAACAGCATTACGCACACAAACAATGCCATGTGATCGTGGCAGCAAGACTGAATGGATGTATCTTCAAGTCACAGGAGGTCAAAAGCTGTCAATAAAGCTCCAAAAGTGACAAAAGAGGCCTAGAGCAGATGCTGCTGACTGCTTTCAGAGGGAGCAAGGACCTGCTGACCTTAATCTAGGACTTCAAGCATCCCTAGATCAAGAAGGTTTGTGTCCTTTAAGCTGCCCTGGGTGCCTTCGTGACAGAAGCTCTAGTAAACTAACGCAATGACTGTATATTTCACTCTGTAATAACTTTTACATGTTGTTATGAAGTAAAATAACATCCACATCAAATGTGACAATGTCAAGTTTTTGTAAGTGCAGATCTTGTAAATATATATATAAATAGAACCAAAGCTATTTTTTCCTAATATGCTATAAATTTTAAACAAGTGAAACAAATATGAGATTGCTTTTGACAAAATGAAATCTTAATATGAGCAAAACTCTCTAGAATTAAAGTATGCATGCCCATTTGCCTTATTTTACAGTACAAAACGAAATTCAATTATATGGTAAGATATACCTTTATGAGAAGTTGAGTACATTAAAGTACCATGATCTTCTATTTTAACACATTCTCATGCTAAAAGAATTTTCTTCTCTGCTAAATCTTACTTGTCAAAAGTATTTTCATCTCGAAATGGTAATGATACTAAAATAATTTCAGCAACAAGGTGAAAATAATTCTAATATAAGACAATAGTTATGAAACAGCTAACAAAAATTCTAAATTACTGGAACATTAAAGTTATACTTCTTACTTATACATACACCACCTCTGATTAATATGGAAAAAAAACTCAGTTCAGTAAAAAGGAAAAATGTTTGCCTCTCACACACATACGTTATATAATTCAGCATGCCGGTTCTCCAAAAGAAAAAAAAATCTTCTAGGACTAAAGCTTCATCTGTAGGTAAAATCAGGTGCATGAACCTATATGGGAAAAATGGCTACGAAGGTAAGATATGACTATTTCCCTAATGTCTCTGTGACATGCGAACATTCACACTGGCTTCACACACCCTCTAAAATACACATACACAGGAAGAGTAATCTTTGCCTAAGTTTCCTATGATTGTGTCCTATTAAATTACGGATGAAAACTGTGTTGTTTCACCTTTAAACTAAAAGGCTTTTAGTTTAAATGGCAGTGATTCTGCATTTGGATTCCATGTGATAAATTTAATCCTATCACAAGCAGGGCCCTCCAACTACAGTCTACCAAAAAAAAAAGTATCCATCAGAAAAAGAAAATCTTATATAAATATTTTAATACTAAATTTATTGTAACATCATGAGATTAACAATGCAAGCAACCTTTAGCCTCTACAATTACAGGAGGTGTTGACCATTAGCTTCCAGACATTTATTAGTATGGAGAACTGCTGAAGAGCATACACATTTTGGCACATTCTATATGTAAGTTCTTCCATATTGCAATTCAAATTCTTTGTTCCAAACTTTAGCACAGGACTTAACTAAAATGAAGCCATGATTATTTGGTACACGGCAAAGATAAAAATTCTAATTCTGATAATGTCTTCATGTCTTACGACTACTGGTATACAAGATAGTATTTTATACTAATAAAATTAACCATAATGTTGATGCCTATTGCTTATTCAGTATTTTTTATGTGTCCTCTCCATACTCATTTATCCTCACATCAGCAAAGACAGATTGAGAAGTTAACTTGCTCAAGATCAGAGACAGCAGAAGTGATACTCAAATCTTAGTGTTTCCCATTCCAAACAAAGGCTCCTAATTGCCTTTTAGGGGAAGAAAAAAAAAAAAAGGACATGGTGTCACTAAATGCAGGGCCAAAATCTGGTTTAAAGAAGGGACAAGTACCTGAACTAAAACAAATTAGTAACATCAAAAAAGCCCTGCCAGAAAATGCATAGGGCAGTACATACGTTATTTTGTGGAAGGAACTCGAAAGTATAAAGTTATGAAAAGCCTGGACCAACAACGCACTTACGTTTACAAACATTTCTGGCAGAAAGGTCACAGAAATCCCCAAGTAGAAGCGCAAAAATACGTTACAGGCATTTTTCTAAATAGTTTTCCTTATTTTCCTAAACTAACACACAATTCTTATAAAGCACATTTATGGTGACTGAGATGGCAGACTGGCGCACACATATGCGCGCACTGGTTACAGGAACGCGGGGACAGAGGGACAGACGGACAGACACACACACACACACACAGGACAATTTTCTGCTACATCTGTCACCCTAATTTAACTAAGGTTCTATATAATACAAACCACGTATTCTGTATGTAGTTTCTAACAGGGCTGCTACTGCAGTAGCCTAGGAAAAACCTCTTATAGGTACTGTACTTCTGAGAAATCAGGAGAAAACTCACTATGTATTAAAACTACTCTATGGGGAAACATATTTTAAATAAACGTAAACCAACAAAGTCCTTAGGTAAAGATTTCTTAAACTAGTCTTATTTCAGAAGAATAGAAATTGGTAATTCCATACATTATGTAAGAAATAGGTCACATCTAAGCATTCATTAATTTTCCCCCTTGTAAGTAGGCCCAGTGAGATTTAAAAGCTAAGTAAATTATAATCACAACTTATTAACACCATAACGAAAAACAACATCATCTACGGTGAATAAAGCAAACGTCAAAAATCTATGATGACTGTTAAGTTGCCAACAGTGATTCTGTCCCCGCAGCAAACCCTAGGAGCACGTTTAAAGGCTGAGACCGGCGGTCAAGCGCTGGCCCACGAAGTTTCGCGGAGTTCCCCGCAGGAAACTCGCCGCGGGGCGCCCCCGCGGGTGGCCCCTCCTCTGCCTGCTCCGGAGCGGGGACGCCGCGGGAGGGGGCCTCTGGCGCCCCCGGGGAAAGCGGGCGAGCACAGCCCGCAGCCCTCCGCAGCCCGGAGCCCGACCGCACCGGCGCCGCGCATCCCGCGCCGCCGCCGCAAGGTCACCGAGGGGAGGAAGCGGCTTTACATAACCTCCGCTGCCAGCGCGCGGTTCCCGCCGCGGTTCCCCTGCGGCGCGGTCGGCGGGCGGCCGTGCGGGGGCGGCGCAGCGCGGAGGCGGGAAGCGGGGACCGCACGGCCGGGGGCGGGGTCCCAGCCGGGCGGCGGAGGGCGGGCGCGGCGGCGCGGGCCGGGGTCCCCGGGCTCCCAGGCGCCCCCCGCGGCCCCGCTCCCGCGCACCTGTCACGCGTCTCACCTGAGTGGCTTTGTGGAACTGCTTCTTCAGCCCGGCCACCGACATGGTGCAGGAGCACGCGCGGGCTCCGGCGGCTGCGGGAGCGGGTGCGGGGAAGAGGAGCAGCCGCGTGGCGCGGGAAGGCAGCGGGCGGCCGGGGACCGGGACGCCGCTCGCGGTGCCGCCGCCGGGGCTGTGGGCGCGGAGCGGCGCGGAGCGGCGCGGAGCGGCGCGGGGCGCGGGCTCGTGCGGAGAGACACCCTGACGTCAGGGCCAGTGATGCGGCCTCTTAAAGGGGACGCGGGAAGCCCCGCCCCGGGCGCGGACCGCAGGCCAGGTGCTGCGGCACGGGGTACCTGTGCGCGGGCGCCTCCCGCGGGCGCCGGAGTCCGCAGCGCGGCCTGGCTGGGCTGAGGGCCCAGCCCACGCCCCTCCCCCTCCCGGGGGTGTCCTTCCTCCGTGTCCCCGGAGGACTGCGGACAGACAGGTCGTTGCGGCAGGGTAGTCAGTCCGACGCGAGCAAGACTCAGGTGACTTGCTGGGTTTCTGGATAGCCTGAGCCTGCAGATGACCTGCCTGCCCTTTGAGCCCTGAGCTCTGCAGCCTGGAGAGGAATGAGGATCTTTCCGGGGTGATGAATAAGTCAGCCTTTCTTGTACACCTTGCCACTCTTGGTTGGTCACACAATATATTTCTGTATCCTGATTTCAATTTTCCATCTGCCTCTGTCACCTTAGGGAAAGACACCAACACTTTTTATCCGATCGGATACAATTGACCGATTTAAGAGAGGGAGGGGAGATACCTCTTAAAGCTGGACAGGTAAATAGCATTGAACTGAGGTGTTACTACAATAATAGCATTTACTCTTCTGTTTACACAAATGAAATAGCCCGAATGTAAACATTGCTTTACACAATTATGACTCTGAATTTAGAGTGTCTAATCTAAAATTATCTTTATAGGATATGGAAAAGGATGATACTAACTTGTACAAATACTGCCTGGTACATATATGGAACAAAGTACAATTAGGTGATAGAATTAGAATTAGGTGACAGGAGCTGAGCACTACCAGATAGCCACTCTTACTAATCCTGGGGAGCTCATGGGAAGGAACCTGAGCATTGTCCCTACATGGGGATCAAAGTGATAAGCCAAAACGACAGAAGCCAAGATGTAATTGTCAAGATTGAGTAGAAAGACAGCAGGCAGAAAGAGATTCCTAGAAATAACTTTCCCTATCTTCCCAGCTTCTGCCACCCAGTGGGAAGCACACACCCCAGCTGACTCCCAGCCACTGCTGGTGGGCATAAGGTAAATATCTAACAGTTCAGCAGGCTGTTCTTGGACTCACTTTGTAGCCCAGGCTGGCCTCAAACTCACAGTAATCCTCCTGCCTCAGCCTCCCAATTGCTGGTATTACAGGTGTGCGCCTTAGGGGATATATATCTGATGCAAGGGGATTCTATCCATCTGCCAGGCTACCAGTCATTGATTGCCCTTCTTGCTAAACATAAAGGTTGAGTCAAGGAGACAGTGATGGACACTAGAGCAGTAAACACACGTGGACTCATAAGCCAGTCTACAAACAAAAGGAAACCTAAGCAGTAGATCTTCAGTGTCTGGTAGTTTTACTTTGCAAACCCCTGTGGCTAAGTGGAGTCGCTGTGGCAATTTTGGGTTACTGAGTTAAGAGACTATTACTTCTTGGCAGAGATTTTAGCTGTTGGTATAAAATACACACAGTTGTCTTTCCTCTCTGCAACAGTATTCTATATAGTTGTGGTCTGGCAGCCAGAACCCAGATGGAGGATGAAGCAGGGCAGTGTCCCCAGCCATTGTTCACTGGGCATTAACAAGAGTGAGGAGTAAAACTGAGTGGCTTTAATACTACCAGGTCAGGAGGAATTAACTTTTTGTCTATTTTTTCTAATTTTTTAAATGTTACTCCATTACTTATATAATAGAAAAAGCATCTTAGAGTTTTTATTATTTAGTCTGTATCTGAAAAATGGAACATTTTCGTAGAAGGATGGGCTTTGGTTAAAGCTGCCAAGAGATAGAGCTTTTAATCTACAAAGTACAGTGTACAGACCTCATAAAAGGTGTGAATTGGAGACCTGAGGAGTCCCCTCAGAACTCTGAACACTTGACTGAATCTAAATTAAAAGCCAGTCTCTACTTCTTCCTGGTTCTTCATCCACCAAGTTAGAAGCTTTATACATCTAAACCTCAAAGAACTATCTTGAGGGAAAGAACTACTTAAGAGTTTCAAATCCTTTTGAAATCACTGTTAACTCTCCTGGTATCCTCCTAAATCTCATCCAAATCCAGTATCTTTTTTGAAGCCACAGTTGATACCTATGAAGACCTTTGAGATGTTTCTTTGAAGAAATTTGTTGATATCTTCCTACTAGCAGGCGTCATAGTCAGGGGTGTTGGGCAAGATGGTAGGGAAAGAAACCAAGACATGTACAGACTGAACCTTGATCTCCAAGGAGTTTCCAGCCAATAACTGGGAAACCCCTTTTTATAGTCATCTATTATGACTTAAGCATAGAGGGATAAATGCAGTGGACTGAAAAATTTCAAGCATAGGTGCCCCCTTTTGGTTGCAAAGACTGCTACAGAAGCTCTATGGAGAAATCTAGAAACATTGCAGGGAAAGAGGAACCAAAGGTCAATGAGGAAGAACTTTAATAAAAGGCTGTTGTAATTCAACATACTGCCCTATGATCTCCTGAGATAAAATCAGTGTAAAAGGGTAAATAAACCTAGCTTTACTCAAGAAAGTCCCAATTAGATGAAAGCCCACACAGCACCACAGCCCTAATTGGACAGTAAATTCATGATGGGCAATAATTCCATCACATTGTTCATACACTACTTCTCCTTACATCATGCCAAAGCTATTGGCAAATACCAGACCACTAGTTTGCACAGAGCTGCTGCACCCTGGCACCTTTCAGAGGATTCCTAGTTCCAAGGAGCAGAGATAAAGCAGCAGCCTTGTCTTTCTGCTCTTCTGGCCAGTACAAAGGCAAATTGCTTCGGGCTTCATGTATAGGCTCTGTAAGCCCTGGAAACAGCAAAACAAAGGCATTAAGCCTCAGCCTCTTGTTTCACAGATAAGGAAACAGGCAATTCAAGGAAGTGACTTACCTTTTTCTGCCTCGGCATCTAGCTTTCATTAAGGACAGGTTCCAGTCAGTTCTTAAATCTGAATGAATGAGTAATGAATGAATGAATGGACAGTGTATCAGTGTTTCTGCTGCCATCTGCTTACAACACTGAATCTGATATTCAGCACTGTTTACCAGATAAACCTATATTAAGACATGGGTTTTTTCAGAACTCAAGCCATTGTTTTGGGTGAGTGGAGCTTAATATTTTGTGCCTTTGCATACTACTAAGGACACTGGCCCCTACCTAGTGTAGGCAGGGCTAAGAAGCCCTTTCCTAGAGATGAGAAATCAAAGAAAATATCACTATGTCTCTTTTAGGTTTACCATCTATTACCCACCCTCCAAAAGATACATAAGGAGAAGCATATTTTTTGTCTCATTGGAGTACAATGTGTGGGTCTTTCTCCTAGTGATAACCCCTTTCCTTCTTTCCCAAATATAATCTCTCTCCAAAGCAAAGGGGTCTTTCCCTGTAAAAGCTTCATCACTTAGCTAACCTGCAAAGGAGGAGGAGAAGAGGGAGAAGTGAGTGACTCACAATAAACTCATATCTGGTCTGTAATTATTACATACATCCCAGTTTGAAATGCTTCTAACTTCTCTAAAGAAAAAATCCTTGCATCTCCAATCTCTAGTGTCTTACCTTTGAAGTCGTTCCCCATCCTGATTCCCTGTCCTCTATTCATATTTGGAGTCGAAAGTCTTGATTGTGCATTTCTGCTTTGAATTTAGTCTAATGTGTATTGTCGACATTCTTATTAGATTCTCTTCGAGTTCAGGGTCTTTTATAACTTTTAGCACATAATACAGACATGACTTATGGACTAAAATTTTAAAAGCTTGATAAAATTTTAAAAAGGCAGGTTCAGCAAAGGAAAAGACTGAAACTTGCTGGACCTCATTCCATCTGAGCAAACTGTTCAATAGTTCTGGTTGCTACCACCTTGATATCCAATCCAATACCTCCAGCGCCCTCCAATTCTGAGAATTTCTGATGTCCTTCCTGTAAATTCCCCCTTTGATTTAGTCAAGCAATATCTTTTTGTGTTGCTTGCCACCAATTAAGTCTAAATGATACATTCCCTCCCTGTTCCCCCGGAATGATATTCTAATCTCCGTTGTATTTCTTGTTCAACTAGCAACTCTGTTGTATTTCTTGTTCAACTAGCAACAGCTATTTAGGAAACTACGCTGCCTGTTAAGTACTGCATTAGGGTTCTTTCTTAGAGAAAAAATGGGCAGGGCTGAATGACAAGGTATATAGTCTTATAGCAAGTGTTAATTCTCCCTGCCAAACATTGACATTCTGATTTACAAATCAAACCTTTTGTGTATTTAATTAGTATGTCTCAGTCTGTCAGGACTTGAACCTCCCAGCCCCTGGGAATTGGCAACTGAATGCTTGTAAATAAATGCCAAGCAACTGAACATCAACAGGGCAAAGCCCACTCTTGAAATAAGAACAGCTTTAATTAGGGACAGATTGTTAGGGTATCATCACCATTGTCTTATCTATCCTATTCTTTGATAGATACTATAATTAAAAATGCCAAAGACATGTTTCTACCCCTGCTCCTAGGACATGACTAGTCAGCATGTGTGTGACACACTATAAAGCAGTGTGTTGAGAGGCCAAGTTTTGTTGCTATTTTAGTAGGTAGTTAGCAATGTAGAAACTGTTTCTTAGTCATAACATGCATTTTACTTTGTTATCTGGAGGATGCATTCTCCTGATTACAGAGAAGTCCAGGTGAGAAAGCAGAGATAATTTAGTTTAAAGTAGACCTATTAACAGTACTGAGAATTCAGTATAACTTTCCACTCTTCTGTCAGTATCACCTTTATATGCAAAAATAATAATATTTGAAAAGATTGGTTTGAGCTTTTGTTGGTTGATGAATTCTGAATGTTTATATCTTGAAGTCTGAGTAACTACTTTGAAGACAACAATATGCAATATATTAACTATTGTTAATTTCTTATTATCCTGTTTTGAAACTATCATTTTTATTTTGTCTACTTTTCTTTCTTTAAAATAAAATAATAAAAAAAAGAAAATGATAGTAGTAATGTATCTATCCTACATTCCTGTTTTGGTTTGGTTTGGTTTGGGTTTTTTTTGTCTTTTTGAGATAGAGTCTCATTATGCAGTTCAAACTGGCCTTGGGCTTACTTTGTAGCCCAGGCTGCTGTTCAATTTGCAATGATTCTCCTGCCTCAGCCTCAGGAGTGCTAGGATTACAGGAGTGTGCCACCACACCTGGCTATTTCCTGTTGTTTTAAAATGACAAAAATATACATTAAAGAGGATGAAAGACAGTTTACAGATATTTAAAGATTTATCTTTGTTATGAGAATTTTTGTGGGGTTTTTCTTTTGTTTGTTTTGTCTTCTGTCTCTTACAGTACTTTTAGATTTGCTCTTTTACTAAATGTGCTTGGCTGACTCCATTGTCAGAAAACTGAATTTAAGTCACCATTTTAAAACCGCATCTCAAACATTTAAGTTAGCACTAAAACTCCTCTACCTCTTAGGAATACCAATTTTCACCCAAAGTTCAGACCCAGAAAATATTCGAAATAGGGTCTTCCTTATAACACAGCTTTTCAAAATATTTAGTTCCCTATGATATAGTTGAGTTGAATTGGGGAACTTTGAGCAACAATTCTTGAAATACCCTGAATCCTGAAGGTGTATTACAAGTAGGGAGGAAATCTTACCACAGACTTCAAGCATATGACCAATGAACGTATTTAGCATTGACAAGAGTTCTCTCCATCTGGCAAAACTGATTATGAAGTCATGGAAGGAGAGGAAATGGAGGGAGCAAAGGTAGCTGCCCCTACATACTCCACCATTAGGAGCTAAGCCCATGCTTAGGTCTGAGCAAGCAAGGGATATGACTCTGTCTGTTTGTCTGTCTGTCTGTCTGTCTCTCTCTCTCTCTGTGTCTCTGTCTGTCTCTCTCTCATCTAGGGAGACATGGACATGTTAAGAAACATGGGAAGGCCTCAGTTAAATGGCAGGCATGAGTCACGCTGGAGACCTAGAGGCTCACCGGGATGCAGGTAGGAAGGACAAAAAGCCAAATGGCGAGGCCACCTTTCGAGGCGAGGAGATGCTTACTCCCCTGAGACAGAATAGTGGTGCAAGAGAAAGAATGAGTGAGAAAGAATGGAGTCATGAATAATGAGCCGCGCAAATGTGGTAACAGGCAGGGAGCAGTCAGTGTAAACAAAGAAAATGCCTGTTGGCCCACAACTACTTTGATTGAAAACACACAGTGTTGAAGACCGCATGCTTCCTGGTTGCTCCCCTACCTGTCCTAGCACCCTAGGTCATACCCTCAAAGCTTAGTGCCTGATGTGCTGTTTTATCTGTCTCCGCCTCCTCAGCACTTACACTAGTATTCTCTCTGCTTATTTGTTTTCTGCTTTTCACCTCGCTAACTCCCTGCACATTCTTCAGATTAGCTTTTTTCAAAAGATTTCTCCGACCTCCCTAGGAGGGTCACATCTCACCTTTTCAGTCCATTAGAGCTAAGTACTACTCTCCTTTGATGTGATTTTCACAACTGTAGTTTTGCAGGTAATAATAAAGTAATTTTTTAAAAAATATCTGTCTCTTCTCCCAATACCCTGCAAGCTCTGTAGGGGGTCACACTGTTGGGTTTTATTCACCGATGTTTGCCCGACATAAGCATAACAGTGTGATACATAGCAATTGTTCCACAGGGCACCAAATGAAGAAAGGAATAGGCAGAGAAAATCTGAGAAATTTAGTAAAATTTAAGAGAAATTTAGTGTGTTTCTAAGGAACAGTGATGAGCTAGCTTCCTAAGCCTAGCTAAACATGATCTAGAGCCCCACAAATTAATGAGAAAGTCACTTAGTGACCACTACATGAAAACTGGTTCCAAGATGAATGTATGACTAAGCACCTAATAAGCAGTATGGTAAATATGGGTTGTGCACCCAAAGCAGGGAGGAAGCCTGGTGAAAAGGCTTCATGAGACAAGAGATTCTGAAATTCACTTTGTCTCAGATGTTAAATCTCATCACTCAGAGACGTTCAAAATGGTATAATAGGTAGACATTGAAGGCAAAGCCCAGAACATGTATAATACTTTCAGGTATTACAGCACAGGAGGAAGGGCAAGTTAGCTGATAGACAGTATTGTAATACAATTTAAGAGGTAAAGAGTTATTATGTAAAGCCCCCACGCTTTTATGACTTACTTTAAAATTGGCTTTGATACTTTTCCCCCATAAATGTTTCCCAAGTATTTAAATTCATATTACTCAAACTGTAGTCCCATGAAAAGCAGCAAGAGCATCATTTAAGAACATGTTAGACTAACAAATTGTCAGTGTCTCACTCAGACCTACAGGATGCGTGACTCTAGGAATGGGCTCAGGTAATCTGTGTCTTAACAAACCCTCCCGGCGACTCTGATGCATTCTCCAGTTGGAGAACCACTAGTCTCTAAATTGTAATAGTGTTCTGAGAGCAAAGGATGGACTAAGGCCAGAATTCTCAGGCAATCAACCATAAAATATGGAAGTAACTTGCATCCTCACAGTGGGCTGCTGTTATTTCTACTCTGCAAGAAAAGAAATTGAGGCAAGGTTATTAAGCAGTTTGGAAAGAGGCTAGGGGAATAACTTTTATTTTATTTTAATTTAATTTAATTTTATTTTATTTTCTGTGGTACTGGAGATTGAGCCCAGGTTCTTCACACTGAGCTGTATCACCAGGCATTTTATTTTATTTTTTTATTTTATTTTATTTTATTTTATTATTTTTGAAACAAGGTCTCATTAAATCACTAAGTTGCCCACTAAGTGGGTTCCAACTTGGGATCCTCTTGCCTCAGCCATCCCTGGCTTAGGGCCCTGTTTAATTTGCAAGGCTATTTTTATCAAATTACCTAAGTCTGAACTCGAAGTTCGGTAGGATTGGTTCTTTATGAGGTCTTGGAGGGAAACTCCATTCCAGGATTGGCCCCTACTTTCGGATGATAACAACAATCTTGAGCATTACTAATCTGATGGGTGCATCACTCCAACCTCCACCTCTGTCTTCCCATGGCCTTCTATTTTCTTTGTGCCTATGTGTCTAAATTTACTCTCATGAAGACATCAGTCCTACTCCAATATGTGCTCATCCTAATTTAGCTAACTGCATTCATGATGTCTCTTTTTCCAAATAATGTCACATTCTAAAGTACTGTGAGATTGGGAATTCCACATATAGTACCTTTCTGGAAGATGCAATTCAACTCATAATGAAGTGCAATTCAGAGCTCCTGTTGGAAATACAGTTAGTGCCTGATTTACAATGGCTCAACTTATAATTTTATTTTACTTTTTAATGTACAAAACTGATACATCTTAGTACAAAACATATTTCAAATTTTGAAATTTGTTCTTTTCCTGGCAATAAGTGGTAGGTTACTCTTAGTGATGGGCAGCAAGGTGCCACTCCCTGCCAGTCACAAAATCAGAAGGGTGAATAATGCATACTTTACGGTGTACCATGTTGCCAGTATTGATTTGAACATCCCCTCATGTCCACAAAATGCACATCTGTTTCCAATTCCCACGCACCCAATCTGTCCTGTACTTCAAGTACACAATTCAATAAACTACATGAGATAGTCAACATTTTATTATCAAATAGATTTTGTGTTAAACAGTGTTGCCCCACTGAAGGTTAATGTAAGTGTTCCAAACATGTTTAAGATAGGCCATGCTAAGTTATGGTGTTTAACTTAGGTGTATTAAACAAATTTTCTGTTCTATAATATTTTCAACGTACTATAGGTTTATCAGGTTGTAACCCCATTGTACCTGGAGGAACACCTGTACTTAACTGGAGGAATATATGTATTTTTCATTCCTTAACATTCTTAAATTACCTTCCCAAAGAGAACAACTCAGAGATACTCAGCAGATTTTCTTACTTAATACCACCATTGAAAGAAATTAAAAAGAAGAAATATATCACTTCCTTCATACAGCATGTCTCTCCAAAACAATATTTACATATATTTATTTATTTATTCATTTATTTATTTTGGTACCGGGGATTGAACTCACAACTGCATGCTTGCAAGGCAAGCACTTATGCTGCTGAGCTAAATCTCCGGCCACATACATTTATTTTTTAACATTTTCTGGGACCTTTTATCTCCATTCCATACCTATTACATTTAATGTAATAGTTTCCTATTGCCATAATCAGTATCTAGCCACTTAAATAAAGCAAAGTACATAATATCTGTCATCCATTATATATTATTTTGAGTACTCAGAATTGGGTTAGAGTACAATTCTGAGTACAAAAGGAGATTAAGCCTGAAAACACAAAATTTAAATGCACAGGAATAAAAATTCTGAATTATAGTGTTCTGTAATTTTGGATAAGCCTTTTGGGTTTCCTAATGAAAAACTGAAAATATTTTAAGTCAACTCATTAATGATTCTGACCTTTCAACATTAAACACTCAGGGAAAAAGCTGGAGCATAATTTGGTATCCATTCATCTTATGGCTCAGCCTTTTAGAAGCACTATCAGCAGAGGATATGCATCATACTTCAGTGAGTTCACTTTAAGAATTTTGCAAACCAGAAAAGGTTACAGTGCTCACAACTAGATTTTATCATGAAATTCTTTTAAATGTAAGTAAAAATGGAGACAGACTGGGTAGTTGTACTGGATAATCTTGTTAGCTTGAATAGATCGAAACTACTAGAACAGTGACTGGATTGTGAAAACACTAAGCTCATCAATACCTTAACCCAGATGAATTCTTAGCTGAATGAGGTATTAGGAAACGGGACCTGGAGGGGAGAAGTGGGTCATGGGGCATGACCTTGAGGTCTATATCCATCCCTGGCTCCTTCCTCTCTGGCTCTCCCTCTGGTTCCCAGATGCTACCAGTTGGGCAGTTTTCTGCCTCCCTGCTTTACCACTGTAATATCCCTACTGACCATGGATTGAAACCTGTGAAATCATGGGTCAAATTATACTTCTCTTCCTTTAAGTTTCAGGTGTCAGGTATTTTCTCCCAGCAACAAAGAACTGATTAATATAGTTACTTAGTCTCCATTTGCCTAGTATTTTTCATTATTTAAATAACTGAACATGTTTCAAAAATTTTCTTAAAAAATCTCTTAATAGTTTGAAAATAGTTACTACCTTCATTAGTTATACAAAAGAGTCTAAAATTTTAATTTTTTCTAAAAATGTATTATAGTGATTATTCACTTAAAAAAAAGTCCTTAGCTAACAAAATTATTCAAGATGAATGTGAGCTATTTTAAGAACAATTTCCAAAGTGAATGTATACATAATGTAGCTTATGGGAGGGCTGGGGATATAGCTCATTGGCACAATGTCTTCCTGGCAAGTGCAAGGTTCTAAGTTCAATTCCCAGTATTAAATAAATACACAAATAAATAAATAAATAAATAAATAAGTATAATGGCTTATGGAAAATATTACTAAAATTTAAAAAAACTCAGAATTCAAATAAAAAGCAAAATATTAAATGCAATAGGAAAGTGGACAAAGATTTGGGCAGCTCATTAAGTTATGTAGCTAGTCAGTCATGTATGAAAATCCCACTGGCATAAGAAATGGGTCTAAAATAATACCAATATCACTTAATTGGTAAATATTTAAAAACCCCATCCTTTTGATGGTGTTGGGGATCGAAAACAGAATTTTGTGCATGCGAGGTAAGAGCTCAACCACTGAGCCACATCTTCAGTTTTAAAAATATATTTTAGGGAGGAGCTAAATATGGCAAACTGGTAAGCAGCAGGATACGGAGCTTCTCTGAAAGAAATAGCTCAGATGCTGGAACGAAACATTCTGGAGAGGTCTGGGCAGAGGGACAGGGATTCTCTTGTCCAAGAGAAAAGAGCTGATCAAACATAAAGTCCCAGGGCTACCATTAGCAAAGCTAAGTTTAGTAGTCACTGTGTTCTCACTGAACCACCTGAATTCATGCCCCCCAGACTGGCCTCAGCACCCGCCGATGTGACTGGCTTGAGCCACCCCATGCGCAGCTTGCCCGGAGCCGCTACACGCCTCAGCCACACTGAAGTTGGAGATCTGGGAGGCCAATGAAGAATGTAACCAGAGAGGGACCGGCACTAACCTGCAGTGAGTGCTGGGAATAAGATGCCCAACTGGACGACATGTTGGAGTCAGGCAGGACAGGCCTGAACTAAGAATGGCAGTGACTTCAGTTGCTTGCTCCCCTTCCAGAGCAGATTGGTGGGATCTGCTTGGCCTGGGTCACACCCCTGACTGGGACCAATAAGTCATCTCAAACCGATTCCCTAGGCGCAGCACACACTGACACAGTGAAGGCCCGCGAAGGTTGGCTGGCCCAGAAAGGAGGGGCCAGCATATACTGCCCCTGCCTGCACCTCAGTGACTGAAGGGAACTGGAGAGGGCAGAAATCCCTAGTCTGCTGCTCCAGAAAAACCATAACAAACAAAGAAAGGGGCTGGGAACTACACTATACACTTGTAGGTAAGGAACCAAAAACATGACAAGAGAAAGAAATAAGAAAAAAATCCCCAGCCCCCAACCCTAGAATATTGATCCAGGAGAGGTAAATACAAAAGAGATTGAGAGCAGCAAACATGCAACATTAAACGCGGCATCAGCAGACATAAAGAGATATCTTCAGGAGCTTGTAGACAAGCTGAAAACTGAAATATTAATTCAAGTTAAGCAAGATATAAGTAGATTAATAAAAAGAAATGCTAAGCACCTCTCAAGAAGACAAAGATGGAAGAATGGAGCAACACAAAAAAAGGAGAGAAACATTCGATGAAGAATATAAAGAAAACCTAGACTACATGAAGCAGATTCAAAGAGATTACCACGAAACTAAAAGCTCCATTGAAAGCTGGCAAAACTTCTTGAAAGAAACTAAGGATAGACTATCAAAACTTGAAGACAGGTTTGCAATGTGTGATCATGAAAGGAAAGATCTCTTAAAAATAACAAGGAAATAGGCAGTAACAACACAAAGGCTAGAAGACAACAAGAGGATCTATAATCTAAGAATAAAAACATGAACGAAGAAGCAGGAGTCAAAAATAAAGGAATTACAAAGGCTATTCACAGAAACAATTAAGGAAAACTTCCCAAGCATAGGAAAAGGAAATGATATTCAGATGTACGAAGCATACAGAACTCCAGCCACCTACAACCAAAACAGAGCTACACCCAGACACATAATAATCAAGATCCCAGGAACTGAATATAAGAATAGAATATTAAAAGCTGTCAGAGAAAAGAAACAAATCACCTATAAACAAAAACCCATGAAATCATGACAGACTTCTCAACATAGACCATCAAATCAAGAAGAGCTTGGAGTGAAGTAATCCAAGCCCTGAAAGAAAAGAATCTCCAGCCCAGATTGATGTAGCCTGAAAAATTGTCTCTAGAAATTAATGGAGAAACAAGGTGATTCCATGACAAAGAGGAACTGGGGGGATTTGTGACCATGAATCCAACCCTACAGAAAAATACTGAAGGACATTCTAGAGAGAGAGAAGAAAAAAAATACCAGGATTTCAGGAAGTGGCAGAGAGGCCTCAATGAATGGGCAGACAGTGGAATGAAGGAGAATAGTAGACAACCAATGGTAGAAAAATAGAATAGCAGAAATGAGGCAGAGAAGGTTGGCTGTAATCTCTAACATAGATGGCCTTGATATACTAACAAAAAGAAACACAAGCAGAGTAGATAAGGAGACAGGGTCCATAGAGATGCTCTGTATTGGAAACATAATTAACCTGAAAGAGGGTTTATGGACAGAAAGTCAGATAAAGAAAACAATGCTCTACGTGACAGGGAACCAGACAGAAATAGGGGCAACTCAACCAGCACCTGCAGATAGGTTGAAAAGATATGATACTTTGTGCAGTAGAGAACTACTCAGCTATAACAAAGGAAAACCTTGAAGCTTTTGTAGGTAAAGGAATACAACTCGAGATCAAGCCTAGGAGTCAGAAGGTTCAGAACCACTTAGGATAAATAGCAGGT